>JAPYYM010000620.1:0-14471 GCA_028534135.1 Potos flavus
ATGTGCAGATACACTGTATGATTTAAGTAGTATTATTGGGAGCGCTTATGTCTGAGTGGGAAGTCAATTCTAGAGAGAAAATAAAAGGGAAAAAATTACTTTTCTCTTTCTGCATTTGTCCTAAGAAGTTTTTATTTGGAGTTTTTATTTTAAATCACTGTTCCCTTCTAATGATCTTCTGTATTAATATATTTGGACATTAAGATATCGACTTACATTCTGCTTAAAACGATTCTTATATTTGTCACACTATACAATGAATTTAACTGATAAATGAATTAACCAGTGGGGACCCATGGGTGTTTCTGTTACTTGGGTGTATTTTAGCACATTTTCAACTAAGAGGGATGAAAAAGGTATTAGGGACCACTTGGGAATCATTAATAATAACATACATTTAGATAAAGGAAGTATAATATTAACTTTCAGAGAAAATAGCCAAAATTTTGCAATGTTTTCTTGGGGAAGGGACACGAGGGAGAACCTAGAACTTTGGCTATTTGACTAGCCATCCACACTTTAAGATTGATCCTTACAGAAATCGCTTGGTTTGCAAAATTGTCAAGGGACTAAATGACTTAATCAACCTTTTTCATTTTTATCTGCAGTCAATCTAAGCTTATTATTATCAAACCACTCAAGTGATGGTCCCTGATTGAACAGAACATTCCACAGGGAACAATGTGAGCAGCCTACCCCCTCCTGGGAGGTGGATATTCACAGGCATTGCAATATTCCTTTTCCGCCTTCAACCTCTGTAGGTAGAAACTTAAAAGCCATTTCGAACATTATCCATTATCCCTTCATTCTTGAACTGGGAGTTGATTACCTTTAATTTACGAGGGGACCCTATATTGAGAAGTAATCCCATTTCTCTAAGGTCACATACAAAGAACTTGGTGTGGGGCTAAGAAGAGAATTCAAACCTTTGGGTCATAGTTTAGCTTCTGCTTCGGCGTTTACATAGCATCATATTATGACTAAGACTGTCCCCACCTTTGAAAAATAATGAGATATTATT
Organism: Potos flavus; assembly: GCA_028534135.1. Lineage (NCBI taxonomy): Eukaryota > Metazoa > Chordata > Mammalia > Carnivora > Procyonidae > Potos > Potos flavus. The sequence goes on from JAPYYM010000620.1 coordinate 1,022, forward strand.
GACAGACAAAAATCCTTCTGTGCACATTTAAAATCTTCTTTCCTAAATAAAAGGTGGCTGTTTTTGAAAGAGAAATATATTCAGACATTCAAATATAGCAGTGGTTTTATTTTATGTGTTTATTTTTTTAGTTGGAAAGCTTCTCTGTTTAATAAGAGCCCAAACGAATGAGTACATTCCTCAAAGAGACAAACTAAGGTAACCCTGATTGTTTTGTTGACTTTGCTAAAGGCAATGGCCCAAAGCATTAGTAATTAAAACCCATTTAAAATTAATTTAATTTCAGGAGCTCCACAAACCCATAAAATCAAACACACACAAAATTAACAGCAACAGATGCATTTTTGAAACTATTGGTTTTCAAAGTGAAAAGACAGATAGTAGGAGGAAGGAGAGCACAGGAGAAAGAAAGGGGGTAGGGAGAGAGGCAGAAAAGAGAAAGTGCTTGTATTAGGTTAAGTCGCTGCCTTTCCAGCCCCAACCCCCTATTTCAAACACAGGATTCCCTTGCTTTGTAAAGTTCCAAGTCACTGAACCATCATTCTCTTTCTCCCCAGAATGGAGCCAAACTGGACTGAAACACGTGGCAATGTATCTCTAGGCCAAAGTCATATTTGTATGCATTTCTTAAAACAAATTGGAGCTTCTGTGGACTAATGTTAACCTCACAGAAATTAAGCAACTACTTTCTGCAGTGAAGTGTGAGCCAGGCTTTGTGTTCGTAGAAAAATCAACTGTTGTCACTACTTTGAGACACAGGCTTTTAGATCATCAAACGCTGGTGTTTGGGGAAGTGGTGGATATATCTAAACACTGGTCCAATTCTTATTTAAAAGGAAAAATGTGGAAATGGACTGGTCCAGATGTGGAAAAGAACGTCATTGGCAGTGAACTGCAAGAGTAGAGTGGGAAGTAGGGTGGGAGTGGGGAAGCAAAGAACCTAAAGACAAAAAGTTTCTCTCTACCTATCCTTTTCTCTTGCCAAATAAACCCTTTCCAATGACTGAATGACCCAGCACTAAAAATAAAATTGCCTAAAAAGACACAGACCACTTACAGACCCCTATTCTGGAAAAGACTTTAGAAATGACCCAATTCTGTGTCTGTTTACATACAGTGAGTTCAGCCACATGACCTTGACAGTGATATTCATTATCTCTAGCCAGCTCACTTGTAGTTGAGGCAGACAAGACTATTGTTGGAACAGACTAATTCATAGCAAGTTCTTCTAAATCCTAATTCCGTCCTCTTGAGTAAAGAGGATACAATATTGTGCTCCATCTGCTACAAGCGATGGTGTGGCAGCGAGCCCTGGAGCTCTGTGGTCAGACAGGTATAGGTTCATGCCCAGGGCTAAAAAGGACAGGTGTGTGGATACAGGTAGGTTAAACAAACACTCTAAGCATCAATATCCTTACTTCTGAAACATAATAAAAAATATTTCCCACTTTATAGGCTTTGGTAAGGATTATTCCTAGCATAGAATAAATGTGTAGATAAATTAATGATTGTCATGGTGTGAAAGGCATAGACTTTGTAGTTAGATGGTCCTGAGTTCAAACCCCAGCACTACTATTCTGTAGCTGTCCACAGGCTCATTAATTTCCCCAAGCTTCAGTTTTTCTAACATTAAACGTCTGCCTCAAAGGGATTTGGTAATGAATTAATGAATTAATGAAATAAATGAAAGTGTTAAGGATAATGTCTGTCCCTAATTTTTTTCATCATCATCATTCTCATCCATGTACACTCAATGTTCTCCCTAAAACAAAGTGCTAGGAACTAGTACATTCCCACCACTGTCAGAAACAGTACAAAGAATAGTGTGGAGTCTCCCTTGCTCTAAACATGATACAATTATTAACGCAGTCTAATGTTGTATTTGCCTCTTTTCTTTCAGCCTCTCAGAAATAAGAGTATGAGAGGGGAAATATAGGCTATGGGATCCGTCGGCTCTATCCCACTCATTCAGAGTAACTCAATAAAAACAAGGTACATCAAATAAGGATGTTACTGGTAAAGGTAGGTCACATGATAGCTCTCTTTAGAGAAAGACATACTTACACTTAATTCATTTACCACTCCACTAATTGTTCTGCCAACACTCGTCAAGTGCCTACAGACTGTGTCAGATATAAGCCCACCCTACTTGGTCTTATGGTTTAGTGGCATCTGGCCTCCTAAGAGCTGATCAGTCGAATCTTATTTCTCATCTTAAAATGGCCTCTAGGTGTTTCATTCCACATAATCCTCCATGTTCCCCAGAAAGGCAAAATGATCTACTTCTTCCAAATCCAGATGTCAGATTGAAAGGATGAACTACTTCCATCAAGATGGCGGCACATAAAAGGGAGACTACACCCCCAGTCCCAACATAACTGACCAGCGTCCACATCATTTGGACTTTTTGTTCACCTATAGAGTACAGGCACTACACTAAGTAGTCTAAAGAGTCCTTTCCAGCTGTCTAGTTCTAAAATTGTAATATTGCATTATTCTATCATTTACAATTTCCTGTAGAGCAAACAAGGCTACATATGTCACTCTGACAGTATCTCTTGGGTCACTGAAGGGGCTCCCAGCATGAGTTCTTTTTTAACTCACCAATATTCAAGAGGAAATTCCTAATGTCCCAAGAAAAAGGTGACCAGCCTCAAAAAAGTTCTGGCAGCACATATTGCTTTTTCCCCACCACCGATCTCCCCTCCCAACTTTATTTCTTCCAAGTTACAGAGCACATTTTGTTCATGTATTTTAAAGCCATGGGCTTCAAAGGAGGCTAGACTCCTACCTGGTCCCAGAGGTTACATGTTCATTGGCCTTAGCCAATCATCATGATTCCAACCCCTTTGCCAGTAACCAGTTTAGGAATAGGCAAGTGGCTGCAATTTTTGACAATCAGCTATGAGACATGTAATATGCAGGGAAATCTATTAAGTGGCTTCTGGAAAATATTTCCTTGCTGTTAAAGAGCAGATAGAAGAGGAAGTTTCCTTTTCCTTCCCCAGCCCTCAGCTGTGCTAGGTAAAGCCTGGAGCTTCCACAGCCTTCTTGTGACCACAAAAGGATAACCCTCGGTAGAAAAGTAAGCACACTCAGCAGAGCAGAGCAGAAAAATGGAAAATACGCAGGCCTTTCTTGACACTGTTGAGTTGCTGAGTTAACTAACCCCCCCAAACCACTTACCTCTAGCCTACTTGTTATCTGAGATTTAAAAAAAAAAAAAAAAAAGAGTCCTTGTTTAAAGCTGTACTTCCCAAACTATAACGCGCATATGAATAACCCGTGTCTCTTGTTAAAATGCAGATTCTGATCCAGAAGGTGTGGGCTGGAGCTGTGGATTCCACAAGCCCCACAAGCTCCCAGGCGATGCTGGTATTGTCGGTTCTAAGCCCCAATTTTGAGTAAGAAGGGCTTATGTCATTTTAGAGAGATTTTCTGCTCTTAGGAGCCAGAATCATCCTAAATGCTACAATCCTCAATCTCGCATTCTTGCTCATCACCTCTTACCCGTGTTGATGAAATCCAATTGAGGACCTGAAAATTTTAACATTAATTTCGGCGGCTGTTAACCTGCAATTTCATGCTTTGACTCAGTTCCACACATTTCAATACCCCACCATCTCCAGCGCCTTCTCATTCTTTTCCACCTTAAATAAGGCATTCATGGCCCGGGCACCCAGGGTGTGACAAAGGCGCCTGTGAATGCGGGGTGCATTCGCCCTGCTCCACCTCGGAGAGCTTGCCAGCACACCTGGCCCAAAGGTGAAGCAGCTGCATGCACGTCGGTTCCTTCCTTGCCATCTCCAGCTCTAAGGGGAAATGCTTGAGCGCTTTTGCAAATCAAAACCTTTTCATCCTGAATTTGGTGATTCACCCTGAATGGCGTCTTCTTGGAAAGTCTGTAATGCACTATTGTGTAAGATGGGTGAAATTGGCCTGTCTCGTTGACAACACTCTTCTTCTCATGGCTCAGGGCTGGGCTGGGGGAGGTGAAAGAGTCACAATAAAAAGCGTTCTTTACAAACGGCCTCCCTCCCCGGTCGGTGTAGCCATGCCCGTGTACTTGCGTGGGCTGGGCTGTCTGAACCGAGGTTGGTATTACTGCCCCCTTTGTTCATTACAGAGCCTCTGGAGGAGAATTAGGTTTCAGCAGGTATGAAGATGCTGCTTGTTTTTAACAAGGCAAATTTACAAAGCTTCCATACTCAAAAAAAAAAAAAAAAAGTGTGGGGGAGTCAGACATTCAAAGGCCATGCCAAATTTGCTTTTCCCCAAAGTAGGGAGAGACAAAGGAAATCTCAAGCATACCTCCCAGACACAAAGAACATGTGTTTACCCTCCAAATTCAAGCTGAGTGAACTCAGCTCATTATTCTAGGAGCTGGTCACTAATTCTACCCAGTTAAAAAAAAAAACAAAATAAAGCAAACAAAACCTATAGTCCCATTCAAATAGTGAAGTATTATCTTCGCATTTAGGGTTGACTAACATTTCTTTTAGTGCCAGACAACTTTACACTATGACCTTTCATGTAGATTATCTTATTTAATCTTTTCGACACTGTGTTAAGTAGATATTTAGATTAGTAAAAGTCCAGAATCTGACATGTGCCTATTGAATCTAAGAGATTTTTATAAGAGGAAAAGGTAAGACTGCTTTGGGAAACTATGTTAAATGGCACTAGGACAATTTTAAAGCATTAGTACATTTTTTTGCACACACCTGAAGCAGAGTTCTCCTTGGCTCCTGCCTCATAGTGGTCGTGGTCTTTGGGCACAGGACTGATGAGCAGAAATTTCCTGGTCCCTTGAAGCACCGGATTTATAACCCATAGCTACATGGTGGGGACAAGACTGTTTGGGACAGGGCTCTGTAAGTAACCACCGAGAGGCCATGTCTAGTGTGGCTCTCTTAACCATTGTTCATCTGGATTAATTCCTGCTATTTTTAAATGTAGAAATTTTATGTAAAAATCTGAATTTTTTTATTCCCCAAAGAAGTCAGATCTGTCTACCCTGGGTCATGGGACAATAACTTAATTGTTAAGTCATGAGAGACCTTTATTCAGGGAAGGTGGTCTTCAGTTGGCACCCTGAAGCTCTCCCTGCTGTATCTCCAACATAGGGTCCAGTGTCACTACCAAATGCCCACCACTCTACACCAAGCTCCCTCAACCTTGGAACTATTGGCATTTTGGGATCAGATAACTCTTGGTTATGGCAGGTGCTGTCCTAAACATTGTAGGATGTTTTGCAGCATCCCTGGTTCACTAGATGCTAGTAGCAAGTACCCTCCACACCAGTTAGGACAACCAAAAATGTCTCCAGATAACAGCCAAATGTCCCCTCGGGGGGAAATGTCCTCTGGTTGAGAACCACTGCTTTATATCCACCCAACCCTCTTCATTCATTTAAGACACTAGCCAAGCCCTCATCCACATCAGAGTATGGTTCTCCTGCCACCTACAAATAGTCCCCCATCCCACCAATGATAGAAGGTCTACGAATACATGTTGATTCCCTTCCACGTAAGGTTCCATGTTCCCTTTACAACGAGCGTCAGTCTGGGTGAGGTAGTACGTTAAGTATCAGTCATTTATACCTTGGAGTTTCCAGATCCTTTCTTAAGGGCAAATCTTCATAGGAAAGGGGTCAGGGGAACATGAAACCACTGTGTTCAAGTTCAGGAAGGTTGATAAGGAAAAGCGATTTTCAGAAGGGAAGGAACAGAGAAAGTAACAAATGGGCTCAGCATTTCCTGAAGCGCCAGCCCAGCACGCATCCACCTGAAACAAGGCTTTATGAGGATCACCTGTGCTCACACTGCATTCTGCTGCTTTGAGTGAGTAGGAGAAAAGATGTTCACAAGTCCACCCCCCTCCCACCTTGCTTAATGATGCACCTCATCATATTCTGATGAAATCTGGACGCAATCACCGTCTTGTTTTAACTAGTTGTTCTGGCAAGGGGTCTTTCTCCGAGCTCAATTTCTCATGTTGGCAACACGGCTAAGAAAAACATACCCATTTGCCAGCTCCCCTCATTGCCCGCCCTAATTAGAGGGAATGTTGCTGCTCTTTTCAAAATGGCTGTGATGGGCAAAGGGACGCTGCCAGGACGGTGGCCCTCTGCAGGGGCAATTGCTTTAAGTGTCCTCTTAGCAGGAACGTCAAGATCTAAAAGGGTCACTGGGAGAACTTTGGGGCAGGACAAACCCAACCTTACAAGTTGTTACAAGGTTACAAGTTATTACAACCTTACAAGGTTCTTACAAGAACCTCATACACCAAAACTTTTGGAGTGTGGCTCAAGCAGTACCCAGAGAAATGTATAGAATTAAAAGAATATACTAGAGATCAAAAGGTTGAAAATGAATAAGCTCAGAAAGCTATACACAACACAAAAACCATTTTTTAAAGTAGAGGGAATTGATAATAAAAGAAGACATTAATAAAAATAAGAGTCAGTAAATTAAACCACTTTTGACAAGTATGATAAAGAAAAAGAGATCAAAGTAATAAATAAATGACATTAGGTATGAAAAGGGGCACATAAATATAGTTACAGATGACAGATTTTAAATCCTAAGACACAAGAGGCCCTCTCTGCTCTGTATCGGTCAAACCCTACCTGGAACGTCTTGCTTATTTCTGCACAAAAAAGACAAATGATTCTCCCACAATACTCTATGCATATTCCTATTACAGCACTTATCCTGGCATATATTTTTCGTTTGTCTCACCCGCTAGCCCCAGAGCTCCTTTATGGAAGGGGATAGATCTTTATTTCAGAACACTAGCTCTGGACATGCCTGGCATACAGTTAGTGCACAACAAATGTCTGATAAATGAATGATTTCCGGGAAAAGGAACAGCCTGAGGAAAGGGCTGAAAATGCACTGAGAAAGGTGTGAAGGAAACAGGGATATCCTTAGAAGAGATAATTACAGAGAACACCATACCGGCCTTCAACAGCATCACTTGTCATGGGGAGGAAGGATTCGATTTTTTTCTGTGGAGCCCCAGGAAATAGAATTTAGATAAGTGGACACAATGGGGACAAATAAGATCCAAAATGGCGGAAGAGCCAATTAGATTTATTTGACTTCATTAAGGTGCCTTCTTCCCCAGAAATTTTCTATTTAAATTACTTAAAGGTAAGAAGTAGGTCTTGCTTCCTTTAAATTAATCATAAACTTCTCTGCCTTTCTTCCCAGATAGCATCCCCACCGCACCCCAAATCACCTGTACACAGCACAGGGCTCTCCGCAGTGGGCAGTTATGGTATTCCAGTGAGCAGCCTCTTTTCGGCCAGCTTCAGGTTATAACCATGCACATAGCACTTCTCATATCTCCATCAGATATCCCGTTTCTGAAATAAACCTCGTCAGGCTGGTATGGAGCCCGATCTAGCAAGGCTAAATATTCCACTGAGCTGCCTGCCAGACGCTGCTAGTATCAACATTCTGTTCTTCATTCTGAACTGCAGTTTAAAATCAATCGGGCTTTTTCCCAAATATCATGCCACCTGTTTAAATCCTCCTTTCCTCCATGCCCAGCATGAACATATTTCTCCAAAAATTTGAATTAATGACTTTTCTTCATCAGCTTCATTAAATATAGAGATTAGGCTGACTTTTTAACCTGATCACAGCTCACCCGCTATCTGCAAGGATTTTGCTCTTCAGGCAAAAAAACTCTTGATACACTCACCTAAAGTTATATTTTCTATGAATACCACTCTCAGACAAGAAATGCAATTACTAAAATTGCATCTGATATTTGTAATTACTAAGGTCTATACCTGTGGTGAATCAGTTTCACACTAGAGGAAATGCAAATTACTTTAAATCCAGGTGGAGGAGTATTCTCGGAGGTGTTTATTGAAAATCCTACAGCACAACAAACCTAACAGCTTAGAGAATTAGCAAAAGGTAGGGAGCCGAAAATTTTTTACTTGCTCAAGTTAAAGATATTGCTGTATGTATGCACCTATATACATTTATAATGTAAATATATATGTATATGTAACCATACTCATTATCTAGAACAGTCACGGCTAGCCCCCCACAGCAGAGTCCTCAGACCATTTGCCTGAAATACCAATGTTGCTGGCATATCCATCTCTGCCCTCCCCAACCTGGCTCCTCCCAGTGCCAAACCTCTTGGGAGTACATGAAATATGCAACAAATGTGCCTGTCAACCTCTTGGTTTCCTATTGAAAGCTCACAATCACTAGGATAAAAGTTAGTTGATAGGAACCTATGTTTAGTAAGCCAACTTAATGAACAGCACACCAAACTCCCAGGTGTGTATCGGCTGAAGAAATGACTAGCTTCCTGGAGTTGACTCCTCCTTAGGTATGCTCCTTGATGCAGAACCTTCCTACCCACCGTGGGTTCTTGCACTGAATATCACACACACTCTACAGAATTTGCAGGCAAGTCCATGGTTTGTCCCAAACTTTGTGCTCAGTTCCTGGAATTAATTGGAAAGATGTTGCTTCCTGTTCAGTTTGAATGAAGGGGAAGGTGAGAGAAGGCATTTTTCTCCTTTGGGGGATGCTCTGTTTTTCTTCTGTGAGTAGAGTAGTCTTTATGTCCTTCTTACTTGTAAGTTTTTGATTTGTAGAGTCCTCTGGTTTCCCTTGGAATCTGTGTTTCTAATCTCTCCACTGTTCACACACACACACACACACACACACACACACACACACACACTTTTCCAGAGTGTCTGCTGTGTTATACCATTGTTTTACTAATGAAAATACTTGGACATAGTGTGAAGTAGGCAGGTTACCAATAGGGAAATGATAAATTGATGAAGAGAAGAGAAGCGAAAAGAAAAAAGAGAAGAGAGAGAAAGATACTACGTACCCTCCCCTAGAGTTAAGCCCTAAAAAGCTAATTTTCTCTATAGAAAGGAGAAAGAAAACATTTAAAGTGGTCTGTACTTTCATCAGAAAGTGACCACAGTGTACATCTGATATTCTTTTCAGCTGCCCAACATCTGAATCCCTTTCCTAGAAATTAGACGGCATTTGCCATGGTGAATCTTTACAGGAGGCAGAGCCCATCTCCTCCTCTACAGAAAGCCCACTTGTCTGCCTCCTCTACCAAACTGGCTGCCGTTTGTGGCATACAACCTAGTTGGTCAATCAGACCCTACCACCCAAGACGCTAGACCCAGTGGCCATGATGGGAAGATGTAGGGATGGTGGAGATGTGTGCTGCCAGTTACGTCCCATGACCACCATGGTGGTGAAGGCTGTGCCAGCTGGAGCTCGCACCGGCCCACAGAGTTAGCAGCAGCATCCTCCCCAGAACTTCTCTTATTTCCGCCCAACTAGCAAGAATCATTCTCCAGCCTTCCTGGAAATTCCATAAGACAACGAATATCTTTTTCTTTTCATTTTCTGGCATTTCTTTGCCATTATTGCAAATATCTCTCAACACAATGCACATGCAGAGTTTAAAAATTCAACAGAAGTAAATGACATTTGAAGAAAAACCACCATCCCCTGCTTGCTCTCTCAGCCCCTCACTGCTTAGCTATGCTCCCTGGAGGCATCTCTTTCAACCTCTTTGTGTATTTCCTCTGGAGTTTATCTCCATATTCCTCAGTAATTGCCCTGCAAGTCCTGGATTTATCAGTGTTAGACACCATCTGCTGACTTCTTTTTCTGCTAGATGAGGGGTGGGTTCCTCCACTCTTCTCTTCCTGTCCTCACCAAATCCTCCAAATATAGTCATAGAAAAATTTTATTTAACCCAACATAGAGTGGTCATGATTTAAGGTCCCAAGAAAGGCCATATAGTACATTCTGATGATCATCTTTCTCCCACACCATCAGTTTTTGTCATACTTCTTGAGACTTGCATGGTTTTTTCATACCAGTCATTGATATTATTTCAAATTCTTGATTGTACAAGAATTTCAGAAGCTTTTTTTTCCCCAGGTGCATTATTATATCAGATAACCTCCTTGTGCCCTCTTTTTTCCTGGGGATCTGATGTTTATCTGGCTGCTCTCTTTCCAGTTGGAAGCTTTTCTCTGATGTTTGCAGGTCCTTAGCTATCTGTTCATAGAGTAATGCCCTAAAACTGATGGGAAATCCAGAGTAGAGCACATGGGAAGGTCCAGACCCTTGCAGGTTTTTCTGGGGAGAAAATGGGACGAGAGTGTACTCTTTACTGGTGAACTCCTAAGTTAATGGAAGGTTTTTTGTTTTTTGTTTTCTGATTTTTGTTTTTATTGTTCTTGTTCTTCTGAGGCTGTTCAATGTGTCCAGAGCAGAATCCCACCAATCTCCCTCACTGGGGCATAAACCTAGATGCTGGCCTTCAGAAAAACAAGTAAGGCATCCTACCAGGGCCAGCTTCATGCATTGTGGGGCCCAGTGCAAAATGAAAATGTGAGCCCCTGGTTCCAAAAGCAGGAAAAATGCCATCAAACTTCCGAAAATATAAAGTGTTCCTCTGCAGTCTCTCTCTCAATTTGTCATAGTGGTTTTTTAGTTGCTATTTAAAGTTGTTCTAAATTTTAAAAAATTAAAATTTTAAATTATTAGTATAATTTTTACTGCTCATCTTTATATCATGCAATGCCAGTTTTAAATGCAAATATAAGAGCATTTAACTCTGAAGCAGAATCACTGAAATTACACAACTTTTATTTCCTAGGCGTGTACTTGCATATATACATATTTTGTTCTTAGCCAAAACAATGGAAATTCTCTACAAAAAAATAAAAATAAAAATCATTTTCATTTCACTTCTCGATACGTATGTATTCTACTAAATTCTCCACCTTCATGATGAATAAGTTAGGACGGAAAAGAAAGGCACTATGGGTCACCTATTCGTCCTTTTGCTTCTTTGTCATTGCTTTCATTGTAGGTGGTTTGACAAATACAGGAAATGAACAGGGATATGAAAGGACATACGATAGGGTTCCCTGGTGGTCATGTTTCTTAGAATGCAACTTCCCTTTTTCTGCATTGAAATTTCTGATTTGAGCAGAAAGCCTGGTCTCTTGGGGTTGTCAGCTTACCCTGTGCTCACTCTGAGTCTTGTTAGACTACCACAGGTCTGGGTCCACTGAACCTCTGTGCTCTGGGCATCACAAACGCTACACTCATATGGCACACCAAGGAACAACGAGCATGCACCTTATGGGTATATCCTCTGCTCACATTCATGCACCAACATCCCATCAAACCTCCCTTGCAAAACACAAGCTCAAAGATAAAATGATTAAGAATTTTAAAATGGCAGTGAGGTTAAATCAAGCACAGGACCCTTCTGAGCACTGGGCCCTGTGACACTAACCCCGTGTCTCATGAATCATTATTCAGACTTTTACTCAAAACCCTTTTTCCAACCCATGGCTTCACTCTTGCCTATTATGGTACCTGGCTTCTCTGAGTCTGCAACCTTTCATATTCGGTTTGTTCAGAGAAGAAATCTCTTCTTGTTTAAGAACTATACCTGGAACATAAAATAGATCCAGGACCCATACGCAAAGCAAGGCCATAATTGATAAGGGTCTTGGTGTGACAAACATGAATAGAAAGTCAAGTCGGTTCCTACGGCCTGAGTGGGGCAAAGTGGGGTAGGTAGGGAATTGGCCAGAAAGGGATATGAAAAACCAGACTAGTTAACATCCATCAGGGTTTAGGAAAGTGGTCTGTTATTGACACATCAATTTTTTAACTGAAGACTATCATGTCCATTAAATGACATTTTGCACTTTAAAAACTGTCTTTGTTGAAGATGGTGGAGGAGTAGGAGGCTGAGATAGTGTGAGATCCCAGAAGTTAAGCTAGATAGTTATCAAACCACTCTAAACACCTTCAAACTTAGCAGGAGATAGAAGAGAAGAAGAACAGCAATTCTAGGAACAGAAAATCAACCACTTTCTGGAAGGTAGGGCATGCGGAAAACTGAAATCAAAGCAACGGGAAGATAGACTGCAGGGGGAGGGGCGGGCTCCCGGCAGCCGCAGAGCAGCGGAGCACAAAATCAGAACTTTTAGCGTCTGCTCCACTGAGGGAGGTCACTCCAGAGGCTAAGCGGGGGTAGAGACCTCGTGGGGACAGCGTGTTTTCAGGACCTGTGGGGTCACAGAAAGACCGGGGGTGTCTGAGGGTGGCAGAGCTCCCAGATATCAGAACGGGGAAGCCAACGGCAGAGACCGAGCCGAACAGTGAGCTACCAGCTCGGGCTTACCTTGAACCGTGATCCCGGCACAGTCAGGCCGCTGCTCTTCGAGCGGGGACCCCACAAGGGGCAGATCCGGAGAGACCCCCTCCTTCCTCCTCCGGGAGGAGCGGCGCGGTAGCTCGCGGCAGGAATCTGCCGGGTTTGGAGACTCCAAACAGGGCCGCGCGCCAGAGACAGAAACGCTCAGTCACAGGCCGGGTGAGCTCGGAGTGCGGCTGGAGACCAAGGAGACGGGAGGGACAGACTGCTTTTCTCTGAGGGCACACTGAGGAGTGGGGCCCAGAGCTCTCGGCTCCTACAGGCCGGTGATTGGGACGCTGGCTGCCATTTTTATTCTCCGCCTCCAAAGCTGTACGGAAAGCGTTCAGGGAACAAAAACTACAAGAGCGAACCCGAGCAGATTACCAAGCCCAGCCCCTGGCAAGGGCGGTGCGATTCCGCCTCGGGCAAAGACTTTGAGAATCACTGCAAGAGGCCCCTCCGCCAGAAGATCAGCAAGAATACTCAGCCAAGACCAAGTTCATCGATCAATGAAAACTGCGGAACTCCTGAGTTAGGAAAAAGCAACACATAGAATTCATAGCTTTTTTCCAATGATCCTATGGTCTTGCAGAGTTAAATTTTTTAAATTTTGTTTTTTTCTTATTGTATCTTTTAATTTTATTTTTCCTCTTTCCTATTTTAACTTTTTTTAACTAGTATCTAACCAATACCTTTTTAAAAATCTTTTCTAATTTTCACTGTTACATACATATTTTATCCCCTCATTGTATTTAACCTTATTTTTTTGTATACATATAGGGGGTTTTTTTCCCTTAAAATTTTGGGATACAATTTCTTCTAATGGATCAAAATATACCCTAAATCTAGCACACGGCTTGGATCTAGTCTCCAGCCTGATCACATTCTTTCCTCTTTTATTCTTTTTTTTTCTTTTTTCAACCAACCTCTTATCAATCCCTTTTTTAGAATCTTTTTAAATTTTTATCTTCACACTCATATTCCATCCCTTCATAGTGTTTACCCTTATTTTTGTATATTTATAAGTTTTTATTTCTTTAAAATTTTGGGAGGTAGTTTCTTCTAACAGACCAAAAACACCCAAAATCAGGTGTGGGGATCTGTTCTAATCACAAGTCTAATATATATATATATATTTTTTTTCTTTTTCTTTCTTTTTATTTTATTTTTCCCTCCCCTCCCTCCTTTTTTTCTTCAACCCCGG
>JAPYYM010000621.1:0-14471 GCA_028534135.1 Potos flavus
TTTCTTTCTTTCTTTCTTTCTTTCTTTCTTTCTTTCTTTCTTTCTTTCTTTCTTTTTTTCTTTCCTTTCTTTCTTTCTTTCTTTCTACATTTCAGAGCTCTTTCTTCCTTGCCAATTCTTCACAATTCCACCTGGGCTCAAGATTCGACTCAGGTGAAAGGATGCTTTACTCCTATTTTGGCTCTGTGTACGAGAGGAGGGCACATAGGCAGGGATAGTTTTAGAATGTGGGGAGCTATTCTCAGTCTTAGACACACATCTATAACCTGATGTTCTTATGGGGAAGTTAAACAAATAAACAACAGGCCTGTCATATTCTCTGCCCAGTGCATGCCATTCTGTGGTCCTTTACGGTGTATTTTGGACCCTAAGATATGTCATTAACTGACCCAGTCACCTGTCTCCCCCCACAGTCAATATTTGTAACCCAAAACAGGCATTTAAGAGGATGGGAACATTGCACATCTACATTTTTTAGGTTATGCAAAAGTGAATACATATTTTTTGAATAAAGAAATAATAAAGGGGGATGTGAACAGATGGTAATCATTTTTAAATTTCAGGTGGTGTGATTATGAACAATATTCTTTTTCAATGTTTTACATTTTATCTAACATTGTGCTATGTTGATACAACAAAAATTGATTCATATTTGTAGATATAGCTATTGGTTGGAGAGAATTTATAGATGACTCTTACCCTGTACTTACTGTTTTTTAGGTGCTGTGCTTTAAATGCCTTATCTTATTTGAAATAAATGACGTTGACATGACACAGCTACCCAGGATTTTATCTTCTATTCTCTCATCTTTATTTAAAGGCTTCTTTCCCCTATTCTACCATCCTTCTCCAGACTTACCAGCAGTGCAAATCCTTCCCCTTCTCTGTGCCTATTAGAAATATGTGATTGTAATTATATAAGAAAACCTAAGTGTATTACTATATATCCTATAATAATGCCTTTGGACGAGATTGGGCGCATTCAGGGTGGTATGGCCGTAGACTAGTAATGCCTTTGGAAGAAGAACCAGAGTCTAAATGCCAAAGAGGAGGAAAAAATTATTAGTTGAATTTGAGGCAGCAGGCATAGCTGGTCCCAGATCTCATATTCGATGTCCCCAGCCATCTCTGATTACTTTGTCATTGGATATGATATCTGGGATTGTCTATTCTAAGCAGCAAATAGTGAGAAGGGGAAAAACCACAGATACACCCCCCCTTTTTTTTCTCTTGCAACTGCTTCATAGATAGGCATGGGCCTCCAGATGAAGGCTAAATGGTAGCACGTTGTTGGGAAAAGTGATAGAAATCCTCCAAAGTTTGTAATTAGTGACAATCAGATATTTAGTGTGGTAGAGTGGGGGGGTAGGAAAGGGGACCATAATAACCATTACCAAATGTTAAATAATGTGGAGACATCTCTGGTCAACAACAAGCCCATATTTCAACATATTGGCATTAAGTCTGTACTAGTTTAAGGAGTGGGAATGGAAGGCATTAGACTAAAAGCACTTGCAACCTATGAGGAAGAATATGGGGTTTATGGATCATAAGTATATTTCCAGTTCTCACATCTACTAATTCTGGACTGTGTGATTAAAATCAAGTCAGTGATGAAGTCAATGCCTAGCACAGAATAAAATTGGTGGATTAAAAAAAAAAAGAAAAGAATGACCAGGAGTATGATAGTAAAGAATAGTAAAAAAGGATGACAAAATTTTTGTTACAGTATAATTTTAAGTATGCAAATATATGCATATGATATATGTATACATATATGTGACTTATGTATGTGTTCAAATATATTAAAATATATGTGCATGTTTATGTGTATATATATTACCTGAGTTGTATATTTCTCTAGACACAAGAATACAGAAAAATTTGCCAGACTATTCAGAGTGAGATTATTGGCTAACTTTAATTTTTTTTTCTTTATGCTTTTCTGTGGCTGCAAAATTTTCTGCTTTGAGCAAAGCTTTATAGTCAGAAGAAAAAAATAGAAATATAGATACACACATAAAAATATGAAAACATAAAAAACACTCTCAAACACATATACACATATACACACACACCTTAACTTTCATTATCTTTTGTTTCTCCCCTTTAACAATGGTGAAAAGAATTATAGGTCATTTTGAAAGCTTAAATACATAGACAAATACACAACATACTTCAAAAAATTGTTGATATGAGAATGAGAATTTAACAGGTGTTTGGAAACCAGGTGTTGGGATTATACCTCAGATTATTAATCAGCCTTGTAATCACTGGATATTTTCCAAGCTTACCAGACTGTCCTTACTTTTTTAGTTTCCTTCTTTCTCCCTTGGTTCTACTCAAGTAATAAAAGACAGTGAAGACCGTGATCTACCCACTCTGCTGGCACAATTTGAAATTCTGATGAGAAGTTAAAAACTCTAGGTTTGATTTAATTAGTAAATAATCTGGGTAAAAGTCAGACATATGGTGAAAGAGCTCATATACCTAGCGGTCATCTTTGAATTCACTGTGGGTTCATTGCCCCCATTGCTCACTATATTTGGCAATGATGACCACTCATCAGTTATTCTGCATTTTTGTGGCTACCACCTGTTTTAGGTTACTGGACCCAATTCCAACGTGTGTGTGTGTGTGTGTGTGTGTGTGTGTGTGTGTAGGCTTCTTCATATCAACAGGCAATTCTCATACACCAGTGAGGTGTTTGAGAATTTGATTTAATTCAGCTGAGTTCTGACTGTCTAATTGGATATAGCATCAGATCTCACTAAATGTAAAAGGGCTCAGTCCTCCGACTGCTGTCCTCTCTGAACTCCAATCATAAGCCTGGGCTTTTACCCGTGTTTCTGTTAGACTGGCCACAAATTGGAAGTTCCAATGACCTCCTCCTTGGATTTGATTAATTTCTTAGAATGGCTCACATTACTTAAGAAACTCATTTACTCACTAGATTACTGATTTATTACAATGGATATTAATGGATGTGAGACAATAGCTAGATGAAGAGATGTACAACACAAGGTCCAGAACAAAGGAACTTCTGTCCTTGTGGGCTTGGGGCCCAGCATGGTGGCATGTGGAAGCATTCCAGTTACCCCACATGGAGGCTCTCCAAACCCCTTCCTTTTTGGGTTTTTATGGACGTTTTATTACACAGGCATGATTGATTAACTCAATGGCTGTTGGTGATTGATTCGACCTCTAGCTTTTCTCCCATTTCCAGTAATAAGTAGTTGGGACAGAAAGTTTCAACCCTCTCTTCCTAGTTGGCCCCCTGGTGCTTTCCAAAAGTCACCTTCCATTAACATAAACCGAATTATGGTGGAGAGGGCTGGTTTTGAATAATAAGATACCCATTTCACCTTTCTGGCCCTGAAGTACTTGCAGGAACTGAGGACAAGGGATCAAATAGTATAACAAAAGATGCTCCCGTTTCTCTTATCACTCAGGAAATTCCAAAGGAACTATAAGCCAGGAACTGTGGATGAAAACCAAATACATATAAAAAATATAATTTGGTTATCTGAACAACTATACATACACACTTCTTATAAATTGCAATATCTCACCACCCTTTCTCTGACCCTTAAAAATGATCTGCTGGAATCCTATTTTTTATATTAAAATTGTTTTTGGTTTCCCTCTTCTTCTCCTCAGAGTCTATCCTATATGCCAGCCTTAAACATCCTAAAGCATGGCTCTTATTATTTTGTGTTCATGGTGGCTAGTGGTTTCCATTGCCATTAAGATAATAAGAATGGAACTATGGCATAGCCAGCGTATTTCAGAGTCCCGGTAAGAAACAGAACAAGGGACTGTAATGAAACAACTTCTTTTAAAGTCTGGACAACATTAGGGAAATAATGAGGAATGTTGGGACAACTGGAGACTAACATCAAAGGAAGCTGCCTGAGAAAGGAAAGAAATTACGTTATGAGAGCCTGGTGATATCTGGAGCCATGGAGAAGCTCCTGACCTGCATGGACTGTGGTCATGAAAGGACACAGTCACTGCCTGAGCAGGGAAGGAGTGGGGAAAAACATACCATGGCTTGTACCTCTCCCCATTTTCAAATTTCCGGCCAGTGCCTTCCATTAGCCACGCCCAACCAGGAGTCAGAGGGTATGGGACCACAGGTGATGCTATCTACAGAAGTCAGCCTCCAGGTCACAGAACAAAGCAGAGAAAGGCCAGTAATGGATCTGGAGGGTGGACTAGGGGAGTGTCCCTATCAAATAACTAGGATATCTAGCGTGTAATGTGCTAAAAATTATGTTTTTATCTTTTCTAATTCCATCAGCATTCTTGAAAGTTATTATTATTTTTACACTACAGTTTGAGAAACTGAGGTCCTTATTGGCCAAATAAATTGTGCAGATTTCAGTCCCTGGAAATCGGCAACGCCAGGATTCAAACTGAGATATATCAGAGTTCAAAATCTATGTTCTTCATGAATAAAACTCTACTACTTTTGGCCTATTATTTAACGGTTCAAGTGCCTTTCCAATCTCCTACTTGAATTCACATGTTCAGCCAGGCTGAATCAGCGTCTGCTGGGGAACATTATCACTTCTGATAGAAAGTCTTGCCTTTTCCTTTCCAATGACCAAATATATTTATATCCATCTCGTCAAGCCCAACTCAAAGTACCCTCTTTCTGAAACCTTCCCAGAGTGCACCACCTGACGGGATTCCCTCTTTCACCTAAATTCTTATATCTCTTAGATTTTTCATTTAGCACTGGTGCAAGATAAATTGAGGCATATTGAAAATTTTAAGAGTTTAGTTGAAAAAATTGATTCAAATTGAGCAGCCTCCAATCCAGCAGATAGAAAGGAGCTGCAAGGAGCTATGCAAGATGAGACTTTTATAGGCAGAAGGGAGTGGGAACAAGGTTATAGTAGGCAAAGAAGTGGGTTGGTTATTGCGGAGTTATCTTCCTTTAGAGGATACAGGGTCTATCAGGCAGATCGCCTAATAGTGCTGATCAGGTGATTCCCCACTGACTGGTTTAAGGTTCCATTTATGGGAGAGCCGAAATTGTAATTAAGTCTCGGTTTAGTGACATGGGGCTTAACATAAGCAAATCCATCTTGGTTCTATTGTCTTTTATATAATAGCCCTCTATGTAATGCTGCCTTGTAATGTCATTGATTTGATGGCTCACCAACAAAAAAGGAAAATAGAACCCACATAGGGCAAATACATTGATAGTGATAATGTACCTAGTAGAAGATAGAGATAGATTTCAATCCAAGTTCTTCTTTTTTTTTTTAAGATTTTATTCATTCATTTATTTGAAAGAGGGGGTAGTGGCAGAGGGAGAGACTCTCAAGCAGATTCCACTCTGAGCATGGAGCCCAACTTGGGGCTTGATCTCATGACCCTGAGATTATGATGTGAAACCAAGAGTCAGACACTCCATTGACTGAGGCCCCCAAGCCCCCAAGCTCTTCTTTCTTTTCTTTTCTTTTCTTTTCTTTTTTCAGTGTTCCAAGATTCATTGATCATAATCAGAAATATTTTCATGATACAACTGTAATTGTAGAGATATTCTAGTAACATTTTACCTAGTTATCTGATATGTAAAAGGAGCCAAGCCATTTTTTGAACGAGTTATAGAAGAATTAAGAAATTAGCACTCAAGATCACTTTTAAAGTCTGTGACAAATAGAGCAGCGTGAAAGGAAATATGACACAATTTAGACTATATCTCAAATCAGGACACCTTTACACTTGTCAATCCAGAAATATGTGATGCTCTGTCCCTGTTTGGCTGACACTTTCTACATCTGATTATCTAAAAGTTGGGAATCACAGGGTCTTTACTGGGGCTATTTGAATTGGTCTCCAGTTTTCCAGCCCTGCAAAGCATTTCTCGTGCCTTCTGTGATGAAGTGGCCAGGGATGTAAGGGTGAAATTCAGAATTTTTGAACAGAGAAAATTCATTACTGCATTACGGATGAACCAATCCTTGACACTAGAGGACACCGGTTACTTTCTTCCATATCCTTTGTTCTGCTTCGGACATTTACAAGGCAAGTAGACATCACCTTAGCATTCATTCAATTCAACAGTGAAAAACCGCCATTGTGGCATTTTAGAGACTAAGATGTTACTATCATTCCACATAAGATCTGGGCATTTAAGAGTTTCTAAGTCCTGTCTCAAAGGTTCTTAGACAACATAGCAGAAAGATTCTAAACCAATAATGAACTTTAGGGAGCTTTGGGAAATGCTCATTTAAAAGGTTTCATTTTTGAGGACAGATATACTGCACCCTAATGATGGGAAAAAATTGCTTTGTCCTTCTGAACACTTCCAGTTTGACAAAATGATTTTTAAATTAAAGCCAGACACAAGATAACAAGTTTCTTTTTTTTTTTTTTTTTTGTCAATTTTTGCTTTTGTTTTCATTACAAAGCAAATAGAAAACTTCATGGACTTACTGAAAAAATGAAGAGAGGGCAATAAGTAAATATGTATCTAAGGAAATTTTATATATAGCATACAAAGAATTCAGTTTTCAGTGAAAATGGGTTTTATGGTATCATGGATTAATCTCTGCTTCATGCCAGTTTATCTAGGGATTAATTAACTAACAATAGTAATAACTGTGATGATTACAACTTCTACTTATGAAATATCTACTGGGTTTCAGACATTGTATTAAATACTTATGTGTATCTTCTACTTCAATCATAACATCTATCCAGTAATGTAAGCATCATTATTTCATTGTCTATAGGAAAACATGTGAGTCTCAAAAAGATTACATAGCGTGTTCAAGATTGCTTATTTTTTTAAATGACAATATTTAAACCCAGCTCTTTGTAACTAACATCCCATGCTTCTAAGTCTCATGCATACTTCCTACTATGACTATAAAGAATTGTGCTAGATATCATGGAGAATTCAAGTTATATGTTATTTCAAAAATATATTTGTAAAAAATATAAGGTATATATAGTTATATAAGTTATATTCATATTATATATGTCTATATAAAAATATACATATTGCCTTACTATCAAATATCATGTAATGAATTTGAAGAGACAAAGATAAATTTGACAAAATAAGTAACTCATAACAGAGTGTGTAACAAGGAATGGGTATATGGTATTTCCTCCTGAATTTTCTGATAGTTCATAAAGGAGTAAATTCAATACAGACTAAAGAAACCAAGATGGTTCCATGAAGAAGGTAAGTTTGAGCTGGCTTCTATTAGATGCGTATGTCCAGAATAGGAACAAAAGGAGGGTTATTTGTTTGGGGGGGAGGGGGCAGGAAGCAGGAAGGGGTAGGATAGAGTATGACATTATCATGGAATCAGGAGTAACAACTCCAGAGGAAGGAGGGAGGTGAGGAGTACAGAGATGATTTTGACACTATTTGTGCAGTAATGATAATAGCTGTCATTAAAGAAGTGTCAGATATTGTGCTCATTGTCATATATTCATTAATCCCATTTAAGTATTAAGTAAGTTGGGAGTTTGGTATTGTTTGCGCATCTTTACTAATGAGGAAAACTGGACACACAGAGGTAAAAATAACTGTTCAAAGTACACAATAAGTGGAGCACCTGGGTGGCTCAGTTGCTTAAATATCTGACTCTTGATTTTGGCTCAGGTCATGATCTCAGGGTCATGGGATGGAGTCCCATGTCATTGGGCTCCGCGCTTATGTGGCTAGTCTGCTTAAGATTCTCTCCCTCTGCCCCTCCCCACTGCTTGCTTTCTCTCTCCCTCTAAAATCAATCAATCAATCTTTTTAAAAAGTACACAATAAGTGAAAAAGCCAGAATGAAGCTGAAATCTTTTGACTTACAAACTTGGATTTTTAATCCAATAGAATTTTTGTCAGGATATCCGGATAGGGATATTGCAATATTTACTTGAAGGTGAATAGTTATCAGTAATACTGAGTTTAAATTGGAAGACTAGGTTGGAAGAAATAACGGATATCTTAAGTTTCTTCTATTCACTAAACATTATTGAGTGCCTAAGTACAGGGCAGGGGACCAAGTGCTATAGGAAGTTCAAGAATATTGAGGCAGGGTCTCTGACCTCAAGGAGGTTCTAATCTATTGTGGTAGGTAAGACATGTAGACTAATAAATAGCATACAAGATGGAGTTGCTTTGTTCAGATATTCAAAGAATATTTCTGAGGGACTACTGTGTACCAGGAATTTTTCTAAGACGTTTGCTATACACCAGACACGAACCAGACAAAATCCCTGCTCTCCTTGAGCTTAAATTGTTTAACAGGTGGGGAGAAGGTAGAATATGAAAAATAAGCAATCATTGGATTTTTTTTTTATATTTAAATGTTATGAAAAAATAGAACAACAGTAATGGGCTATGTGCAGTGGCAGGGAATAGCAGTCATTTTAAACAGGGTAATGAGGGTAGGCACTGGGTTGAGGTGTTATTTGTGGGACAAACTGGACATAAGAGAGGTACACATTGAGATCTGAGCCATTTGCTTTGAGGTAACGATAGATGGGGTATGGGTGGATAAGAAAGAACATCTCTCTATCCTCTATCTGAAGACCAAAGGTAAAACTTTGTGGAACATCTACATCTAATGGCTGAAAGCTGTCAGAATAGTTGTGAAGGGACAAAGAAAAAAGCTTTATGCTCATTTATAGATAAATATACTATTTTATCTGATATGAAACACCTCCCTGCTTGGAAGTCAGGCCTGGGTATTTCAAGCTCCACTGAAAACTTTTCAGTTTCTCCTTAAGAGGAAGAACTGATTGTCCCACATGATGAGCCTTCTATGAAACTTTTAATTCTCATATAATAATAGAAAAAAAAAAAAGCATAGGATGCAACTGCAGTTGTAAATACAATTTAGTAGTAAATGTTTCAATTTTGCTATATTATTCCTTACCCCTACCATAGAACTTGGTACATCGGTTGAATAAAAATTAAGCTAATCAATGCCCTACCTTTGGAGAAGGTTATTCAACTACCATTTATCAAAAACAGACTTGACTGATGTGATATGGTACCCTTGACTTAAGGGATCAATCCAGTGTGGATGCCATCTGCTGATTCCAGGACCCAACTGACCTTCCCATACAGAGCAGAGTCCCCAGAAGGTCATGAGGGTTAGTTCTCTTCCTCTGGGCTTTTGAAATCTATAACATCAAAGCCAGTGATTATCTATTTTCTTTCATTAAAGTAGATTCTAAAACATCTCATACATTCAAGACAATATTTCATATCGAACCAAGCCTTTCTTGATGGAAGTGAAGTTTATTTCCAACTGCTCTCATTGTATATTTGAGTGTGTTAGAGATTCCAATATTTAGGATACTTTTTGACTATAACCTTATCACGTTGATCTCAAAAAAAATCATCATTTGCTTCTACATTGCAGTTAATTAAATGCTGCACTTTGAGGACAGATTCATTCACAATTGACTAACATTTTAATTTTTTAAAATTTCATTTTCAAGAATTACATAGGTGGAGGCACGTAACCTTTAGATCTGGTTCCCCAGAATTGTTCACTCTTGGTTTTTTTGCAGGTGAGCCAAAGATAGCACTAGCAATAGAATCTGGGTTCTATATTAAATGAAGAGGGAGGAAAAAGGCTTCCGATTTTTTTCCTGAGGTTGGAAAGATTTCACCAAATGTTTTCTCTATTCAGATAAGGGAGCCAAAGGCCAAGGATAGCAGCTTGTCTGGATTAGAAGGTTGATTGTTTGCACTCTTGTTGTGTTTTGTTCCTTAATGTAGACCAGGATGTCAGGGGTCTTCTGTGAGAGACGCTGAGGATAGCAGAGACACAGGGTGGGGCCAAGGAAGATCGACCCTGAGGTACTGTGGGGGCAGGGTGGGGGAGGGGATGGAAGCAGAGATCAAAGAACCCACAGCTCCTCGGGCTTGCAGAGCAGAAAAGCCTTTGGCAACTCTTTGATGTCTAATCTGCCCTCTGCCCCCAGTCAGGAGTGCGTCTAGGGACTTGAGTGAGGGCAAATTTCGGCAGGGCCATTTTACAGGTCTGCGAAACAGAGAGCATCTTTTAAGTAGCTTTTAAAAGAGACACACAGAAAAAAGAAATTACTATAATTCCTGACCTACAGGAGCTTACACTTTAGTTCAGCTGACAAAACCTGAGCAACTTGTACTGAACCCCTTTTTCTTCTCTTTGATCCATTCCTGGTGTTTTGTTTTTGGCATTCCAGAGCAGGTATGAATTCTGTAAAATGATCTGGTCCTATACTTCTTTTTTTCTTTCCACAAACAAAATAATTAAGTCTTCCCTGCCCTCGGAGAGCATAGGTTTTGATAGGACAACTTACTGCCAAATTAACTTTAAATTCAGAACTCTTAAAAAAACAATGCTGAGAATATACCACGGGACAATATGAAACCGGTAACTCCAAAACGACATTTCAGGCAGCTGTGGGTTAAAAGGCAAATCATTTGGTGCCTATTTTGTAAAGTAAAAGAGGAATCTTGAGGATGTGTAAGTATGAAAATTAAATAATAGATGGTCTCTTTTAAATCAATGTCCTTCATCCATGAAGTTAACTTCACATCGAGATTCCATCTAACACACATATGGCCTCACAGAGAAGTTAAAAAGAACCCCCCTCCCTCCTTCAAACCAGGTCTGCCAGTCTGAATTTCTTTGTTCCAGCTTCCGCAATTTGCACCTAGTGACTCTTCTACCTGCTAGGACTAGAAACACCTTAATCTCTCTTTTCATCTTAACTAGGCAGTAAGGAAAGCAGAGAAAATGTACAGGGAAAAATCATCCTAAGCTACTAGTAGGTTTAGAAGGCTACAGAAATAACCTTATGTAACCTGCCTGGCATGGCATTATTGTTCAACCGAGACCCTATTAACAAGTTACAAGTTACTGGTCTTCATAAGAATACTAATCATTTGTCTCTGGATAAGGAACAAAATGGAACTGTATTCTTTACAATTAAGTAATATTAAGTATCAGGACAATAAACATTTTGCAGCGCATCCTCTTCCAAAAATGTTCTCACCATGGTCTCAGTCCTTCCCTGGATCTTTATGAACAAGAAGCTTAATGTAAGAGAAAGTTCACATAAAAACAGTGGTTAACTTTCCCCTGGTGTATCGTATCTCCACACCAGAAAATTGCACGTACATAGTTAAAACAACTTTGATTTTGAACAATTTGAGCCATCACTGAAATGTACTTTAAAGACAATAAAAGAAACTTGATGATTCTAGTGTTCTACCAGTTTTCAGTCTTTGAAGGAAAATGCTGATATTGTCTGTTTGCGTGTCGGCAGAGAGATAAAGGAGCTTCTAGCTAGCCTCCTCAGTGCTGTAGGCAGCATGTTAGTCTCATGATCTGAGGGTCCTGAGTTCAAACCTCAGAGGAGGCAGTTTAGCTTTTCGCCTTCTTTCTTTATCAAAAGAAGAAAAAAAAAAGAGAATTTTCAGAATAATCTCCTTTTAGCGATTTCACATTCCTCTTAGTAACTTTACCTTTTTTGGACTAATATTAGTTACTAATAGTTACACTGAAAATAAAGAGGTGGGCCAAGTCAAAAAACAGGCCGATTGAAAGTTACGATTATATTACTGGATGCCAACACTCATGTCAAATCTTTCATCAAAGACAGTTTTCAGACAGGAAGGGTTACATGAACTGAGATTATAATGAATTGGACATAAAACTAAAAATATTGGGGCACCTGAGTGGCTCAGTGGGTTAAAGCCTCTGCCTTCGGCTCAGGTCATGATCTGAGGGTCCTGGGATCAAGCCCCACATCAGGCTCTCTGCTCAGCAGGGAGCCTGCTTCCCCCGCTCTCTCTGCCTACTTGTGATCTCTCTCTCTCTTTCAAATAAGTAAATAAAATCTCTAAAAAAAACCAAAACTAAAAATATTATATAAGAGAAACTGGTTGTAAACTGATGATATAATTACATAATTATATATACATATTATATATATACATAACATATACATATATACACATATGCTATGTGTATATATTTTTGTATTTATTATATACATACATGTTATGTGTATGTATATGTATATACATATATACATATATTATATATGCATATATATAATATAAACATATATGTTATGTGTGTGTGTATATATATATATATATATGTTAAAGTATTTTTGTAAGAAAAACCTATGGAAGGAATGCATTCCTTTTGATATCAAGAAGAGTGGTAGTGGTTAAGAAAGTGTGTGGGTATTTTAATGGGGTGCTTTGAACCTTAGGGAACATATACTGACCAAAAAAACCTGTGTGTATGTGTGTTAATGGGTGTATGAAGGAGTGGGAGAGCAAGAAACCTAGGAGGGTTCAATATGCATTCAATTTCAAATTCGGAAACTGTGCCAAGAGGCCAAAATGCTTAGATATACATTAGGATTAGTACAAGCAATCAGTCTGGGGCTTTTAAGAAATGTAGCAGTCTTTAAAAAGGAACATTGGGCAATCTGTAAAAATAATCAAAGGATTGTGGAAAGGCTTGCTCTTTATCCTAACACTTTCAGCCAATCACCAACCATCCCTTTTGCTCCAATTACTGTGGATTGAAGAGAAACGAAGTGGGTTGAAGAGAAATGGAGTGTTCTGGAAAAATGTGGATAGAGTCTGAGGATAAGGAGATGAAATTAATTAATCTTTTTTTTTCTTTAAGTAAGTGGCTAAGACAGAGGTCCTTCTCAATAGTTTGGTACATAATTAAAGAGCCTTCACATTATGATATTGAATTAATAAAATAAAATAGAATTAAATGTTGAAAAATTTTATGTCAAGGAAGATCCAGGCACCAAGACAATAGTATCAAGAGCAACTGATCAGAAAAAATAATCATAGTATAGGATTCTAAAATTGTACCTTGGATTTACTATGAAAAATGGAATGTGGGGCTTGACTTCGAAGGCCAACAGAGAACAGATGCATCAAAGTCTGGGTTATATTACACTAATCTCTTAAGGGTCTTTTATCTAATCTCTCTCTGGCTATTGCTAAGTGCCAGGGATATGATTGCCACTATATAAATATCAGAGATTATCTGAACTTCTCAAGAGAAATCCGTCTAATAGACATCAAAACCAGTCAGTGTGTCTTTAGACTTTCTTTGGCAGAAACAGGCAAATCAAATCTTCCTTTAACAAAGGACCTATAATTTACCAACTTCTAAATATTTTCATTTTTATTTTACCTTCCTGAACCTAGAATAGCATTTTGACGTTAGATTCTCTAAAAGCCAAGAGCAGTGGAGAATATTTAGTTCATTAGCTCCTGAGTTAAACAGTCACGCAAACTAACCCTAATCTATAGACCTGGTCATAAGGGGGAGAAAAATAATAATAAGTCAAGATGTCATGAAGTAGAGAAGTGAGTATGCAGGTAAAATCATAGTGGTCTATGGTCTGTCTTGAGACAGTAGACTATCAACATGCTTAAATACATCCTAGGCTTTGCAGCTGAACACACATGGGTCTGAGGACCATCTCTGCCATGGGATAGCGGTATGATCCTTCCCAAACTATTCATAACTTTGAGCCTCTAGATTTCCTTAATCTGTAACATACAGAAAATACAAACCTCACAGTGGTGAAAATGAGAGAAGTTCACTTGCATAAAATGCTTGGCACAGTCCTTGACCCGCTAAACACTCCGTAAAGAGCAGACATTTTGTTCCCATTACTAGTGACCAGTAAAACCAGTACAAGACTGAGGAAAAGTGTAGAAAGTGGGCCTCTTGACAAAAAAATGAGACCCAACTTATATCTCTAAGGAGAATCTAGGGGGCAAAAATGCTGAATCAAACATATTAGGGATAACATAGTAGAGATTAGACTTTTTCTTTATCACTTTGAATCAGCTACCCATTTCTCCTTTGTAAGACATCAGTAGATGTAGATATATGAATCTATTTTGATACAGGTCTCTCATGATAAGAGGTATAGATTCTCTTGTGATAAAATGTGCCATGTCTCTCTTCATCTTTTTATCTTGACGTCTAACAAAATGCATGAAAAATAGTAGTTACTCGTATTTGATCAACTCCATTTGGACAAACACTACAATATATTTAGTGCTGTTTCTTTGTTCAATAGTCATTACATATTTTGGTTTCTTGAAGTGTGTATGTTTAATTATCTTTTCCCTTTAACTCGTTACAGATTGAATTAATACATAGGATGCCTGAAAGGCCGCGTGGTTGTCCCTGAAAGGCCGTGTGGTTGTCCATTGTGACTGTGTGGTTGTCCACTGTGACTTTATTTTTCTGGTTATACATAGTCAGGCCAAAAATTGGGTTGACCTTTGTTGTATCTCTGGAAGAGAACTAAGAAATTAAACTGCTGAGGGTTTGACCCTGAGATTTGCTTATATTTGCACTGTGACTGCTCTTCCAACTAATTCATTATAATATTTTATTAGTACCTTGCCTCATATGTACACATGTCTGTCTTTCCCC
>JAPYYM010000622.1:0-14470 GCA_028534135.1 Potos flavus
GGGAAGCCAAACAGTTCACTGTGGTCAAGGCCAAGGATGTGAACCCCCAGCCAAAACTAGTGCCCCTAAGTCTATTTCCAAAATGCCCAGAAACAACATAGGATGGGACAAGGACTGATGGAAGAACACATGCCTGGGTTATAATAGATTATAACCGACATCCAATAAATGTGAGCTCCCCTCCCGCTTTTGCCTGGGGGATTAGGATTCATTTAATAAACGAATTGACATGGATTTGAAAAATAATTTTGACCTAACTAATAATAGTTAATATTTATACAGGTAATACTTTGGGCCAGAACTTCATACCTTTTTTTTTTTAAGATTTTATTTATTTATTTGACACAGAGAGAGAGAGAGATCACAAGTAGGCAGAGAGGCAGGCAGAGAGAGAGAGGGGGAAGCAGGCTCCCCGCTGAGCAGAGAGCCGGATGCGAGGCTCGATCCCCAGGACCCTGAGATCATGACATGAGCCAAAGGCAGAGGCTTTAACCCACTGAGCCACCCAGGTGCCCCCAGAACTTCGTACTTGATGCAAGAACTATTCTAATATCCAAGCCATCTATATGAATGTATGTATTACTCTTGCATGATACATGAGACGTGTGTAACAAATGTACACGCAGACACGCCCCTTCCCCCCACTCATTTCCACAAACCCAAGGAATGCACTCTTATCCTCATTTTAAACTTGGGCAGGTATTAGTACAGAAAAGTTAAGTACTCATCTAAGTCCTCACACCCAGTAAGGATTTGAACTTAGGCACATGCTCCGGAGTCTGTCCTCTTAACTCCATACTGACAAGCTGCGAAAGCATAGCAGGAAGGTACTGAAAGAACATTCCATGTAATATCTATGGCCAGCGATGGTGAAGAGCCTAGTTTTTGGAGGTTACAGGGCATGAAGGGATTGTGAGAAATACAACTTGTAAAAAAAAAGAATAGGGTCAGCGAACAGGGCCTTGGATGCCATGCAAAAGAGCTGAGAATGCCTGTTTGACTTGGTTCAGACACGGTCCACAATGAAGTCAGACCAAGTGAAGAATTATCAGGCTGGATAGTCTGAAAATGACTATTTCATTTTGGGGATGAAGCAGAGTACCAACAGGGTGTTCCTTGACACAACGAGGTGCAAAGGCATTATCCAAGTTTAATCCTCTGCATTCTGTCCGGAGCATGTAGACCTTCCTGGTACTTGGGCACATGGGCAGCTGGGAGGCTGTTAATGTTAGCAGGAGAAGCCACTGCACACTATTGGAGAAGGACCCATCAATTTATAGTTCTAGGGAATCTTTTTTTTTTTTTTTTGGAAAAAGATAGTTTTTACAAAAATATATTTTATTTATTTATTTGACAGAGAGAGAGAGATAGAGTGCACACGAGCAGGGGGAGCAGCAGGCAGAGGCAGAGGGAGAAGCAGGCCCCCACTGAGCAGGGACATTGATGTGGGGCTTCATCCCAGGACCCTGGGATCATGACCTGAGCTGAAGGCAGACGTTTAACCAACTGAGCCATTCAGGTGCCCCTGGAAAAAGGAAGTTTTAATATAGAATTCCTTTCATCAGTATTATTACTCCCATTTAATAGATAAATAAACCAAGTTTCTGAAAGACAAAATAAATGGCCTTTGGCTATATATGAAGTAATGGTAGGAGGTTGTTTTCAAGGGTACCTCCATCCAAAGCCCAGCAGCTTCATACCACATTGTGTAGTTGAGGAACCAGTAACATCTCAAGAGGGATCAGGGATAATAAGTGAAATGAAGAATGAAAATGTCATTCATTTCCCCCTGCCGTGTATCAGGCACTAGAGACACAAAATGATTCAGGGCAGAGGTCCTCAAGGTGATTGCTGTCTATAAGAGGGGACCAATATAATGCACAGGTTTCAGCCCTGTTGTTAGCGTGATGCCAGGGCAGAAGACACAGCAGGGATCAACAAGGGGAGTGTTGCTGGCTTAAACAAAGAGGTTGGGAAGAGCATAGCAGAGATCCTTAAGGAAGGAGTTTGCAGGTGTGTTTGAGGGAAACTCTAGTATAATGATACAGTAGAAGGAGGGCATGGTAAGAAGAGAAGCGGCAGGAGATGGTTCGGAAAACAGGGGGCTTTATAATAGGACAGACTAGAAATTTCTCCTTGATTTTAAAGGTAATAATCTCTCTTGTAAGATTGATTAAATGGAGTAACACCAGAGGGAGAAAGATTATCTGGTGGCTATTGCAGTCACCAGGGGAAGAGCTGAAGAGCTGATTAAGGTGGTGCAGAGAAAGAAAGAACTGAACCCTATACCAGATGTTTTCTTTGCTCTCATTTACTCAGGGTCACACCTCAGGGCTTACAGCAAATATTCAGGTATTTGATTTCAAGTTATTAGCCACACTGTCAGGAGAAATGAAATATTTTTGCATGTAATTTTTCCTTTCTTTTTCCCCTTCCTTCCTTACTCCTTCATTCCTTTGTACTTCAAGTGTCCCCTTTAAAAGTGTCCACCACAGTGAGATATCACCTCACAACTGTTAGGATGGCCGTCATTAAAAAGATAAGAGGTAAATGCTGGCAAGGATGTGAAGAAAAGGGAACCCTGGTGTCCTGTTGATAGGATTATAAACTAGTCCAGCCATTATGGAAAACGGTATGGAGGATTCTCAAATAATTAGAAATAGGACCACCATATGGTCTGACAATTCCACTTCTGGGAATATATCCAAAGAAGATGAAAACACTAATATAAAAAAAAAAAGATATCTACACCTTCATGTTAACAGGTACATTATTTACAATTAGCCAAGACATGGAAACAGCCTAAGAGTCCATTGGCAAATGAATGGATAAAGCAGGTGTCGAGGGGAGAGGGGCTGGAGGAAGGTGGTCAGAAGCTACAGACTTCCAGTTATCAGATAAACAAGTACGAGGGATGTGACTCACAGTATGACGATGGCTGTGTGACATTATAGGAAAGTTGGAGAGTAAATTCCAAGAGTTTTCATCACACAGATAATTTTTTTCCTCTTTATTGTATATTTATGAGATGATGGATAGTAACTAAACCTGTTGTGGGAATCATTTCACAATATAAGTAAATCAAATCACCATTCTGTACACCTTAAACTTATACAGTGATGCATATCAATTATTTCTCAATAAAATTGGAAAAAAAATGGAAATTCTGATTTTCCCTAGGAAGGATCATTGCTTGAGCTACTCACAATTCAGTAGAAAAAAGCCAAAAGTCAGCTAAGAGCAGAAATGGAACAAAGGAGGAAAGGAGAAGTAGATCATGATAAACTTGGACTGTAATAGGGTTTTTCCAAAGGCTGACAATGAGCTAACATCTTCTCTTCACAGTGCTCGTTTGAGATCGAAATCTCAGGAAAACGAGTGAAGAAAAAAAAAAAAAAAGACACGTGTTGTCTGCTTTCATGTTTCTATTTCCAGAGAAATCTGCTGTCTCTTCAAAGGTTTCTATTCAGGGAGGTTAAATTATCTTAGGAGAAAATCAGCTACATGACAGGTGAATTGGTGCTTATCAGCTGGTGTACACATTGTTATTCGGAAGTGAACCCATAAAGCACTGTAGAGGAAATAGTGGTAAGGGCATCCTAGAACCTTTTAGTCCTCACTTGGTCCTCATAGGACTAGCCAGGCTTAGCCTGTTCTCTGGACAATAAAATGTAAAGGACAGTGGGAACCAGACCAACAGTCTACAAATAGCTTGTGAGGACAACAATTGGACCCTCACAGGCACAGAATAACATCAAGGAAGAAATATTCACAATGTGTGTCACTCGCTATCTCCTTGTGATACCTGTCCCTCAGGTAGTTTCTGATAGGCTGGATGCACAGGCTTTCTTAACTATATAGATTGAGACTTCACTGTCCCTTTGCCTCTCTGAAGGGGTATAATATATGAATTAAGAGCATCAAAGTTGAAGGACGCCTCGGCTCCTTCCACAGTTTGGCTGGACATGAATGGATATCGAAGATGTGGTCCATATACACAATGGAATATTATTCAGCCATCAGAAAGGATGAGTACTTACCATTTGTATCGACATGTATGGAACTGGAGGGGACTATGCTAAGTGAAATAAATCAGGCAGAGAGAGACAATTATCATAAGGTTTCGCTCATATGTGGAATATGAGGAATAGCACAGAGGACCATAGGGGAAGGAAGGGAAAACTGAATGGGAAGAAATCAGAGAGGGAGACAAACCCTGAGAGACTCTGGACTCCGGGAAACAAACTGAGGGCTGCAAATGGGAGAGGGTTGGGGGATGGAGTAATCGGATGATGGGCATTAAGGAGGGCATGTGTTGTGATGAGCGCTGGGTGTTATATGCAACTAATGCATCATTGAACACTACATCAACAATTAATGATGTACTATATGTTGGCTAATTGAACATAACTATAAAAAAATAAAATTTGTTTCAAGAGAAAAAAAAAAAGAACATTAAACTCAGCTGTGGTTGCAGCACCTGAGTGGCTCAGTCTGTTAAGTGTCTGCCTTCAGCTCAGGTCTTGATCTTGGTGTCTTGCGATCAAGCCCTGTGTCAGGCTCTCTGCTCAGCGGGGAGTCTGCTTGTCCCTCTGCCTGTGCTTCTCCCACCTGCTTGTGCTCTGTCTCTCTCAAATAAATAAATAAAATCCTTATATAAAAAATAAATAAAGTCAGTAGTGGAAGGAACTCTTATATTTAATATTATTTCAATCTCCCCTTCAACTAATTATCTTTCATTGAGAAAATGTCTTACAACTCCTATCTTTGGTTTGTCTACCGAAAGTGATGAATATGAAATTCTCTCAGGATGATGTTATGTGCACATTTCTATGTGAACACAATCCCTTTAAGACATTCCATGAAAAGATAGCAGGGCTCCCTAATGAAACAAGTCAGGGGAACAAATGTGGATGCTTCCTTCATTCAACAGATCTTTCTGGGCCTCACCTGTGATTCCTGAAGACTCTTCTCTCTTAGAGTTTGCAGTGCATGGACAGAGACAAACAAGTAAAGCAAGAAGAGTTTTTGAAGGAAAATAAAGCAAGATAGGAGAACAGGTTGTGCTGGAGAGGGAAAAGGAGTTGGCAAGATCCCCTACTAAAGCCACTGCAGTGCACATAAAGGGACCAAAGAGCTTGAAAGTCTTTCCATCTTGGTTTGCACCCATGACTTTTCCCTGGACACTGTGGTTAGTCCCTATCTAGCTCTGGGCCTGGCCCTTACTACAATGTCCCTTTGCTCCGGGTTCTGTAATAGACCAGGACCTCCCAGCAACCCACACACTCAGTTCTCTATTTTACTGAGGAGGAAGTTCAGAATGCTTCTTATTCCTTTTTCAGAAATCAGAAGAAGACAAAGGCATTGCTTCTCTTTTCTTTCATGGAGTGTAAGAAGTCTGATTTTGCTAAATGGGTATTTCCGTTTTCTCCAGTTGTATACCATATAGCCAAACTGCCATACATGTTGGTGTTCTAGTTCTCAGCACATTGATGGCAACATAAATAGATGACACCTTTGTCAACAGTTGCTTTATTACCCCTTGTACTTAATGCAGCAGAAGTCACACAAAAAGCAGAACCTCTGAATAAACACAGGGATGACGGTGAAGGAATTTGGTGTCATATATATATATATATGTATATATATATATATATGTATATATATATATATACAGATATTTAAACAGATATCTATCTGTACATGCACAGTGTCCTCAAGAATAATTAGGAGTCTGGATTATCCAAGTCCATGGACAAAAAGCCATGTTTTTATTAGTTGTAGGTTGATATACATGATTTTCACATTATTAGTAGGTCACATTTTATTTTCTATAAAACGTGACCCAGATCAGTAATTGTCACAAGGAAGCTTATAGCCTAATTGTATGCATAAGTTTCCTATTGGTCTAGGCAGTGTTTTGAGCAACTTAACTTAGAAACTTCTTTCAAATCATTGATGATTTGTTGTTAAAGCTATGAGTGGGCAGAGGCCAATGGTGTTTTGAGAGCCCTTCAACTTAGACTTTAACATAGCTTTAACAATGTCCTTTCCTGGTGCTCATACCTCTTGACATTCAATGAACTCTCTTTGCACTTGAGTTATTGATGGGATTGTTTTCATGCAAGTAGATTACAGAGGAACACACTATTTCATCAGGGGAATGATGAGGAAATGGGATATAGAATTAATCACCTGATGGGAGAAGTGGAGGTAGAGGTCCAGATGTCACGGCCGTGTTGTCCTACATCTACCCTACATCTATGAGAAACCAGTTCTTCCTGCCTGGGGATGGGTACTGGTTTCTAAAGGCACTAGTAACTCCAATGGGAGAGGCATTTAATGGAGGACATTACCTTTAATCTTTGTAAGTTATTCACTAACTTCTGCTGGCAAGTCTCAGTATCTCCCTTTACTGGGAATAAGCAAGAATGCATGTGATGGGTTAGTGCATTTGGAGACTTCATACCTGATGAGATTTTCATGCAAATAACTTTAATATGGGTAAATTAATAATAAAGTGGCCAATATTAGGACTTCACATAGGATTCCATTTTCTGAACTGGCCACACAGTAACCACGTTTCAAAAGGATGACTGGCAGGTAAGGAGAAAGTAGGAGCAAAATGACAATTGACCATTGACTGCAAAAGAGCATGTGTGCCAAAGTCATGTCAGAGTTCAGATGGGAATGAGGAAGTATTCATATCTCATGCTGGAGGGCATTCCCAATGCCAGAAACCAAGGAGGAAACAAATATCTCTTCAGTGATAAAGTCACACAACCTGGAAAGAGCAAGAACACATCATTCCTAAGAGAAGGGAACAGGACACGAGTGCGTGATTGTAACTAGAAGGGCTCCACCTGAGATTCCCACTTAACTTGTCATCAAGGTCAAGTGGGAGTGACAGTTTTTCTCTATTGTTGCCCTGAATCCTTGAGTTGTTCTACTCTGGAGGCCATGCCAACAAAGGAAGCAGAGTGGGTGGTGGCACGGATTAGTTTTCCTCTTTGCCAACTATCGGGATCAAGAGATAGAGGTGGAATCGTTCTTATACAGTGATCAAGTTCAGGGTGGTCTTCTAGCCCAATTAAATAACTGCTCCTATGAAATTCAAATAGATATACGACACCTGCACTTATAATGATATAATTATGTCATGGACACCGTACTACAAACAAGAGTAGAATAAAAAAGAATCCAGCAATTTAATTTTCCTTTTTATGTCCCTAAAATCTATCACTTAGGCAATAAAGTCAATGATACTGTAACAGCGATGTATGGTGACAGATGTTAACTGCACTTGTGGCGATCATGGCATAACATATGAAGTCAAATCACTTTGTTGTACACCCAAAACGAATGTGACACTGTATGTTAATTATACTCAAATAAAAAAAAAGATAAAAAAAATCAGTGCTAAAGAAAAAAAAAGAAAAGCATTTCTGTCAGCCAATAGTGTCCAGTGCCTAACAGCTATCTCTCACATTTCCTTTTCTCTAAGTGCCTGTCTGAAATCCATTTCAGCACATACCTCTGCATAACAATTTGGAACACTGAAGCCTGAGTGGGTTTATCAATTTTAGTTTCAACCCTGCGGTTTGCATGTTAATTACCCTCTGCCTTATTAAATATATTTTATTAAATACAAAAAATGTATTTCTAATTAGCTCTGAGCTGCCAGTCCTTCCTTAGTTTTAGTTTGTACTTTTTTTTTCCCTAAGAAAACCCTTTGAACGTCATTCAGAAAATTTAAGTATGACTGACAAATGCCTTGCATGGGGCTTGAGGGTATTAATAAGTCACTGCTTCAGAATATACTCTCACAGAAATATATTTTTACACAAGAATTAGTGATTGGAATCTCTTTCTGTATGAGTGTATTGTGTTTTTCTGTGAGAGTCTATTACGTGCATTGTCATTTGCATGTCGTATTTAATGTAAGATTCACAACTGCCTTCGAGATTTTATTTTCACTCTTCTCCTGATGAGCAAACCAAGAGTCAGACAAGCTGTGTTCCTTTGCTCATTCATTCACTCAGTGAATTCAGCAACTTACTAATAACCATGTGAGCAATGTTAAGGTGCTGTTTGTATAATTCACTGATTTTGAAATAACTACAGTGCACAGATTTGGTTTGAGTTACCGAACGCCGTTTCTACCGTACCTTTAAGAAATACTGTGTTCCATGCACTAAGCATTCCAGTTTAAAATAAGATACAATCTATATCCCCAGAGGAATTACAGTCCTAGTGCCTTGCTGGGGACGACAGAGGGAATCAGCAGGATGGTTAGGATTAGCACTCAAAGCTCATTTCCTTTCTCTCCCACTCTACTGCTTCTTTTAAAACAGACCCTTAGGCAGCATGGTGTTTGGCAGAGGACCAGACTTGAAATAGGTCTCCCTGAGAATTCCTGATATTCCTTGTCAAGTTTACAGAGGCAGAATTTGGTTGTTGCATCTGTTAGTTATTGCTCAGACTGCAGTTAAGCAAATTAATGACATCTTCCCTAGGATACCTGGTTGCCTGTGATCTCCCTGCCCATCAAAGTCATCAGTGGGACTGGCTCAATGTGATGTATTTGTTGAAGCAAAATGAGTTGCTCTGGTGGTAGCTAAGCCAGACCCTTCCACTTTCTATTGATAAGTGCCAGTGACTGTCCCATCTTAGGCTCCTAGTTTGTGCCTATTCTACTTAGCTGTCTAGTAAAGGGTACGAAGAGCATCAGCATCTTCATTATGACCAACGATTCTTCCATTCATAAGCCAAAATGTTGTTTATTGTCTGGGAATGAATGTCTTGGAGGAAGTTGCTGAATACTGACTCTGGCACTCTCATTTTCTTGTGTATTCTCCTCTATGCTCCCCCTGGTGAGCCCCATTCTATGTGGTTGTTTTTTTCCTATAAGCACACAGGAACTGAACTTCTGTGATCTTTACGCTTCTTTAACTATAGTGGAAGATGGCGGAAGAAAGAGTAACTAGTGCACTGTGTTCTTATGTAGGGACAAAATCAATGAACAGCTTTGTCAAGAACCATACGCATGATATTTTATAATGATGATGATGATGATGATAATGATGATTATGCCATTTATCCAAAAGTATGACAACAGTAAAAGGTCTGTGCCCAAGTTCAGTATATTACTGCTTGATGCGGGATGAGAAGAGAACAAACTATTCTGAGAAATAGTATATATAATGACGCTCAAGATTAACCTCTCTGATTCTCAGGGTCTGCTGGTGAGGAACCCAATATGGGCTGGCTACACAATTATAAGATGTACTGCAAGTTCAGAAAGTTTAAATGTACTTGTGCCAGAGTGGGGGTGCCTCCTTTAGTG
Source organism: Potos flavus (assembly GCA_028534135.1). Lineage (NCBI taxonomy): Eukaryota > Metazoa > Chordata > Mammalia > Carnivora > Procyonidae > Potos > Potos flavus. The sequence goes on from JAPYYM010000622.1 coordinate 9,347, forward strand.
AGGAAGCTGCCTCAACCTTCCCCATAATACATGCAGTGAGCTAAAATATGCAGAGGTTGGCCTAGGACATGTCTGGTGTGGAGCAGCCCCTTGAAACTAGTAGCTATTATTGTGCCGGGGCAATATTTGGTCCCAGAAACCTGGCATATGCAGGTGATAATGGAAATTAAATCAGAGAGTCACTGGACTTCCATCAGAGTCTCTATAATCCAGTCTCAACTTGATAATTTCTTGATTTAGGATTTATGATCCAACTTAAACTCTCCAAACTTAAATTGTCTCATCTTTAAAATGAAGATAATACAGATTTTCTACCTCACAAGGATGTTCTGTTTAAATGAGTTGATGGATGGTCTAGGTAGTCATTTACTGTCTCCCAGCATCAAGAAAATTACTGATCTGGTTTCTATCATCAGAGCTTAGTTCTGCACCTTCTAGAACTTCATGAAGTTCATACAATCATGCAGTATGCACTCTTCATAACTGACTTCTTTTGCTCAACACATGGTTTGTTGTAGGTGCTGTTGGTTATTTCCTACTACTGAGTAGTAATCCAATCTACTAATATTCTGAGTTTGATTTACTAGTTTTCTAACTTCTTGGGATGGAAATGTAAATTTTTTTTTTTTACTTTACTTCTTCCCTTTTTATGTAAAAAAGCATTTAGAGCCATACATTTTCTACTAAGGACTGTTTTGGCTGTGTTCCAGAAATGTTGATACAGTGTTTTTATCATTATTTAATTCAAACTATTTTCTAGATTCCATTTTGATTTCTTCATTGACCTATGGGTCATTTAGAAGTGTGTTGACTGACTTCCAAACATTTGAGGGTTTCCTAAATAATTTATTATTATGAATTCTGAACTTAATTGGTCAGAAAACAAAGAGTATGATTCTTTATGGTATAGAATAGGGTCTTAGTGAATGTTGCACGTGTGCTTGTAAACAATGTATCTAATCTGCAGTTGTTCAGTGTTTTATGAACATTGGTTAGGTTGGTTTCACCCTTTGAATATTCTGTATCCTCACTGGGTTTTCCCTCATCTTGTTCCATCAGTTACTGAGCAAAGATATTAAAAGTCAGCTGTAACTGTCACTACTTTGTCCCCGCTCCCATCCCCCCTTTTTTTTTCTGTCAGGTTTTGCTTCTTATATTTCAAATCTCTGCTGTAGGTGCAGACACTTTTAGATTTTTTTAATATTTCCCTAATGAATTGACCCTTTGTAATTTTAAAAAGTCTCTCATTATCTTGCAATACATCCTTTTTGTTTAATATTAATATAAAAATTACAGGTTTCATATATCTACTACTTGCATGTAGTAACTTTCCTCATCCTTTACTTTCAACCTGTCAGTATCTTTATTATTAAAAAAAAGTATATCAAAAGTACACAGATGGGCCTTACTGTTTTGTCCAGTCTGACAATTTCTAACTTTTCACTAGAGTTTTTACTCATTTTCCTTTTAAGGTAATTATTAGTTTGGTAAAAATTAAGTCTACTAGAAATTCCTTTTTTTCTTTTTCCTCTCTGTGATTTAATCCTTTGTTTCTCATTTCCTGCCTTATTTTGTGTTAAACTTGGATTTTTGTTGCTGGTTTGTTGTTCTTGTTTTTATTATTATTATTATTTAGTATCTCATCCTTTCTCTTTTATTGGCTTTGTGGCTATTCCTTTTTGGTTTATTTTTATGCATCTTTAACATGTCATGGTTTACATCGAATTTCTATTATATCACTTTGTATACATGTGGGGCCTTATACTAGTGTAATTCTGTTTTTCCTATATCCCACTTTTCATAGTTTTATTGACATATGTTTACTTCCATATATGTTATAAATCTCATAATACATTTTTATTTTTTCTTGAAACTGTGAATGAACTTTAAGATGTTTAGGAAAAGAAAGTAAGCTAGTCTTTTATTTTTACTCACGTATTTACCCCTTTGAGTACTCTTCATTCCTTCTTTCCTGTAACTTGATGATTCTATCTTGAATCAATTTCTTTAGATTGTAGAACTTATTTAGCAATATTAGCAGCGGGGGTCCGTAGGCAATAAATTATCTCAGCTTTTGTTTAATGAAACTATGTTTATTTTCTCTTCAGAACTGAAAGCTATTTTTGCTGGGTATAGAATGCCAAGTTGCTGGTGTCCTACATTCAGCATTGGTTGTTCTCCACCATTTCTCATGAGAAGTTGGGTGTCACCCTTATCGTTGTTCAGTTGTTATCTTTAGCAGTTGAGCTGGCTTTGGGTGGGTGGTAGCTTCAATGCATCTAGTAGGGCTGTACATTATTCTTTGAGAAACTCCCTCCCCTAAATTCAGAATTTTCAGGAGAGTCAGATTCTATTTGACATATGTGAGAACTTGAGGATTTTCTTGCAGTAACATATGTGGGTTTGCAATGATGTTCTTTGAACTCAGGCATGGGAAGGGGATGCAATAGTATCATAGACCTCACTGAGCCTCCTTTTTTCTCTGCAGACCTTTGCAGGAAACATGAATGCTGACAGCGTGATGCACCACAAGTTACTGCACTCAGTGAGAGCCCGCTTCATTCGCTTTGTGCCCCTAGAATGGAATCCAAGTGGAAAGATTGGCATGAGGGTGGAGGTCTACGGATGCTCCTATAGTAAGTGTATGCATGTACCCTCCCGCTGGTGAGTTGTGAGCAGCCTTCCCCGCATGGTACCAGTTTATCTACACTGAGATGGCAATCTTGATTTTTTTTAAGTTCTTTCAAGTCCCTAATAACTTCTGCACATTTGAAAACGTAAAAAACTCTTGTGTATAGGAATGAAGGAGCTTTGCGGTGATAACATGATAAGAGCTTAACAACAACATAAAGTTCAAAGTTAAGAGCTCTTGGAGTGTGAACATCATTTGTCCTTGAAGCAGAAGAGTAATTTGAGCTCCATTCTTTCCCAGAAGTGGGGTGAGGTAATATAAATTCACCCTTCCTTCAGAATCATGAGGAAAAAATGGTTGTCCTTCTTCACTTGTTCTAGAAGTGGAGGAAAAGGAATATTTCAACCCAGTGTAACCCAGGGAGTGCTTCTTTCCTGGAATTATGCTAGCCATCCATTCATCTGTGAGTTGTTGGTTCTGAATGTGGAAGTGATGCTCCATCTTGCAAATAAGAAAGGTTGTAAATGTGGGTAGAAACGACAATCACTCTAGATTAAAGTAACAATTATGCAAGAAATGTAATCATTCCTATAATTCTCCCCTATACGTTTTATATTTAAAGCTAAAATTGCATGATCATAAATTATTTTTCTTTTATTTATTTGTTTTTTTAATTTATTTTTTTATTAACATATAAAGTATTATTTGCCCCGGGGGTACAGATCTGTGAATCATCAGGCTCACACATTTTTCAGCACTCACCATAGCACATACCCTCCCCAATGTCCATAACCCAGCCACCATATCCCTACTCCCCCACCCCCCAGCAACCCTCAGTTTGTTACGTGAGATTAAGAGTCTCTTGTGATTTGTCTCCCTCCCAAACCCATCTTGTTTCTTTTTTCCCTCCCTACCCTCCATGAACCCCTGCCCTGCCTCTCAGATTCCTCATGTCATAAAGATCATATGATAATTGTCTTTCTCTGATAGACTTATTTTGCTTAGCATAATATCCTCTAGTTCTATCCACATCGTTGCAAATGGCAAGATTTTGAGGTTTTTTTGATGGCTGCATAGTATTCCATTGTGTATATATACCACATCTTCTTTATCCATTCATCTCTTGATGGACATCTAGGTCCTTTCCATAGTTTGGCTATTGTGGACATCACTGCTATAAACAGTCAGGTGCACATGCCCCTTCAGATCACTACATTTGTATCTTTAGGGTAAATACGCAATAGTGCAATTGCTGGGTCATAGGGTAGCTCTATTTTCAACTTTTTGAGGAAACTCCATATTGTTTTCCAGAGTGGCTGCACCAGGTTGCATTCCCACCAACAGTGTAGGAGGGTTCCCCTTTCTCCACATCCTCGCCAACATCTGTCATTTCCTGACTTGTTAATTTTAGCCATTCTGACTGGTATGAGGTGGTATCTCACTGTGGTTTTGATTTGTATTTCCCTGATGCCAAATGATATTGAGCACTTTTTCATGTTGGCCATTTGGATATCTTCTTTGCTGAAGTGTCTGTTCATATCTTCTGCCCATCTCTTGATTGAATTTTTATTCTTTGGGTGCTGCGTTTGATAAGTTCTTTATAGATTTTGGATACTAGCCCATTTTCTCCCATTCTGTCGGTTGTCTTTTGTTTTTGTTGACTTTTTCCTTTGCTGTGCAAAAACTTTTGATCTTGATGAAGTCACAATAGATCATTTTTGCCCTTGCTTCCCTTGTGTTTGGCAATGTTTCTAGGAAGAAGTTGCTGTGGCTGAGGTCGAAGACGTTGCTGCCTGTGTTCTTCTCAAGGATTTTGATGGATTCCTGTCTCACACTGAGATCTTTCATCCATTTTGAGTCTATTTTTGTGTGTGGTATAAGGAAATTGTCCAGTGTCATTCTTCTGTATGAGGCTGTCCAATTTTCCCAACACCATTTGTTGAAGAGACTGTCTTTTTGCCACTGGACATTCTTTCCTGCTTTGTCGAAGATTAGTCGACCATAGTTGAGGGTCCATTTCTGGGCTCTCTATTCTGTTCCATTGATCTATGTGTCTGTTTTTGTGCCAATACCATACTATGTGGATGATTGCAGTTTTGTTTTGTTTTTTTTTTTTTAAGATTTTATTTATTTATTTGACAGAGAAAGCAATCACAAGTTGGCAGAGAGGCAGGCGGGGTGGGGGGGAGAAGTAGGCTCCCCGCTGAGCAGAGAGCCTGATGCGGGGCTCGATCCCAGGACCCTGAGATCACGACCTGAGCCGAAGACAGAGGCCCCAACCCACTGAGCCACCCAGGCACCCTGATGACTGCAGCATTGTAATAGAGCTTGAAGTTTGGAATTCTGATGCCCCCAACTTTGGCTTTCTTTTTCAACATTCCTCTGGCTATTCAGGGTCTTTTCTGGTTCCATATAAATTTTAGGATTATTTGTTCCTTTTCTTTGAAAAACATTGATGGTATTTTGATAGGGATTGCATTAAATGTGTAGAT
>JAPYYM010000623.1:0-14469 GCA_028534135.1 Potos flavus
TTGCTGGAGACCTCTATTGGTCTTTGATGCTTTCTAGATCCTGGAAATACCCTTGCCCTGAGGTGAGCCCGTTAGCATGTGCATACATGTGGAATCTTTTGTTCTCTCTTCTGATTGATCTTCAGTCTTCAGCCTTGGTTGGGTCCCTTTTCTACTTCTGCTAAACTCGAAGACTATCATTCATTTTTTTTTTTCCCTCTGCTCTCTGGCTCCCAGACACTTATTTGGTATTTCCTTGTATAATGACTTAGAACTCATATTTTCATTAATCTCTTGTTTTTTCCACATAGCTTATGTGCAAATATATTCCTTTTTTGTTCTTTGATTTTATGCCTTTGATGGTTGAGGTGCTAACAAATGTATCATTGGTCTATATTGTCTTTGTTCATTAAGTTATTATGGTAAGATACATCTTCTGTTATATACAAGGATAGAAAATTATGCAATTCATCAGTACTCCTACCTTTTTTTTTTTTTTTTTTTTTTTTTAGTACTCCTACCTTTTGACATTAGTGTCTAAATAGATTCATCATATATTCTTGCTATAATACTTATAAAGCTCCTTTAAAATAATTTCGTTGTGAGAGCTGTAGATTAACTTTATTTTTCTGAATTATAAATGATTGTTTTTCTCTAGATTTCCATCTTTAATTATAGAACTATGTAATGAAAAAAATCGTCCTTAAAACTTTACTATTTATTGTTTCATGCTTATATTTTTTCCTTTTTAATTATTTCCTATGAAATGATTTTCATAAGTATTTTTAAATATCAGGGTAATAGATGAAATGTTACTAATAAATAGGAAAATGCCCCTGAAATGATGAGTGCCCGGCCATGTGACTCTGTATGCTTCATGGCAGGTAGTATGGGTATTTTAACTGCCTGTTTTACTTTATTGTTTATGCTGCTTAGTTCTGTGTCCTAATAGGTTTTTTGTTTGTTTGTTTTTTAAAGGTTTATCTACTTGAGAGAGCGAGAAAGAGTGTGTGCATGCACAGAGGGGAGGGGCGGATGGGGGTAGAGAGAGTCTTTAAACAGACTCTGTGCTCAGCATGGAGCCCCATGCTGGGCTCTATCCCAGGACCCTGAGATCACAACCTGAGCCGAAACCTAGAGTTGGTCGCTTAACTGACAAAGCCACCCAGGTGCTCCTAGTATGTCAGTTTTTATTGTGACCAGAAAATGGCTTCCAGGTTAGCATGGCTACTTATGGTTTATATGTATATCTAGATATAGATACCTATATAGCTATATAGATATATATATCTCATATATATATTAATGTATGCTGCATGTTTAATCTGATACACACATACTTTTTGTGCCTGATGTTAAGCCTCACTGGAGTGATCCTGATGTGTGGTTAATGAGAGGAGTACGAGCACCTTATTGATAGTTATCCTTGCCTGGGAGGCTGAGAGGCAGCCTTTGTGGTGTGGTATCCTTAGTGAAACAAAGTAAAAGGAAAAAAAAGTCCCAATGTATTCTAGTTCTACACCAGCTAGATGGTAGACTCCCACTTAAAATCTAGAAAACATCCCCTCTGGATCACTCTCCAGGGGTGAATGTGACATCTTGAATTTCTTTTCTTTAGGTTCTTTAGATCAAAGTACTCAGGAGTTAGATGGCCTTCCCTGAAATGCAGACATGGTCATGTTCAACAGCTCTTCCTAGCACTTTGTAATGAGAAATGAAGGTTTCTCTGTGGTGATTTTTCTCTCTTCAGTTCAGTATATAGCTAATCCATTTAGTGTGAAAGACTTCTGAAAGAGCAGGCTGGAGAAGCAACCAGAGAAACATGGGGAAGTTCACATTTTCTCCCACATTGTATTTTGTGTTGTGCCCTTCAGAATCAGGAAATATTTATTTTTACCTGGGTCCTATTTTAAACCCTGTATACTGTTAGGTGTTAAGTACTAGCGTTCCTGTGTGTATTAAGCATTTGTCCCACTTTGTTTAGTGGCCTCTCCCTTGTAATAGTGTTTCAAGGCCAGCTACAGCTGGAAGTGTATTTAATCGACTATAGATGAGTTAAACATTTCCATGGTTAGTGTTTGTGTACAATGGTAGATTAAAAAATAACTGGAACTTTTCTTTTTTCTTTTTTTTAAAGATTTTATTTATTTATTTGACAGAGAGACAGAGATCACAAGCAGACAGAGAGGCAGACAGAGAGAGAGGGGGAAACAGGCTCCCCGCTGAGCAGAGAGCTCGATGCAAGGCTCGATCCCAGGACCCTGAGATCAACACTTGATCCGAAGGCAGAGGCTTTAACCCACTGAGCCACCCAGGCGCCCCTGGAACTTTTCTGTAGTATTAGTCTTTAGGGGAAGCTGAGCCTCTCTGAGGTTTTAATTTTATAAGAGTATGTGCTTAGAGTCTTTGGAAAGAAGCTGTCACTGGGAGGCAGAAAAGATAGAGGGTGTAACCAATGGGATCTTTACCACCTCACTAGGAGACAGATGTTTGAGAGAAAATCTGGTCCACATTCTTTGTATGTCTAGAATTCACTGGCGATGTTTAGTCAACCTGAATGGAGTACCCGAGGAGAAAACCTTAGGGCAAAACAGTTATTTAAGCTACTAGAAGAGGAACAGTATTGGGAGGAAATACTCTATTTTTGAACATGTTTAGTGGAACTGAACAGTGTGAATTGTTTGATTCATCTAATGGCAGAATCTCGATGGAAATGAAACCGTGATACCTACTCTATTTTTGAACATGTTTAGTGGAACTGAACAGTGTGAATTTTTTGATTCATCTAATGGCAGAATCTCGATGGAAATGAAACCGTGATACCTTCTAGTGAGGCTTCCTTGCAATCTAAATAGTTATCATGAATTTAGCTTTTAGGAATAAGCTGGTTACGACTACCTGGATAGGTAGAATAGCATGTACGTTTTTGTCATTTGAGTATATCGAGGCCAAGACCTAACAGATATGTTATCTGGGAACATGCTAGGCTTTAGGGTACTCGGATTTTAGTTAGGATGATTTGGGAGGCATCTGTTCTAGTAATAAGTAGCTTAGTCATTAGACTTAAGAATCCTGTAATAGTTAAGCTTATCACAGTTTATTGAACTACCAAATTGACATCATTTGTGTCATTTTCTGTGCTTAGTGTTTCGCAGAACTTATGCTTTGAGCACATTTAAGTGAACATTGAGCCAAAGATCCAATGAGCAATTTGCATACTTCGTTCTGGTCCATTAAGTAAAACAGTTATGTACAAGCTGTAGTCCCTGTAAATAAGGCTGGCAGAAAAGATCTGTCCCAGTCATACAGAAACATTTGGGAGACTACAAGAAGATTATTTAATATAAAAGACATTTCAGTATATTAGTGGCACAAAACAAAATAAGTTCTGTTTGATATGAGACCGGACGCCTATTTTACCACTCCTATCCTCAAGATGATGGTCTATTTCTATTAAATGAAATCTTTTATTATTCTGGGTATTATAAATATTATCAGATACTTAAGACTTCTGTGTTATTTTTATTCCCAGGATTCCCTCTTATGCCTTTGTGTTATTTTAGTAACTATAATATCATAGAGAATGTAGGGAATTTGTACCTCAATTTCAGTACTTAATATTTGAAATACATTTGGTGTGCCCTGGATGGCTCTGTCAGTTAAAATGTCTGACTTAACAATTTTGGCTCAGGTCATGATCTCATGGGTCCTGAGATGAAGCCCCACATTGGGCTCTACGCTCAGCGGGGAGTCTGCTTGAGATTCTCTCTCTCTTTAAAATAAATAAATCTTTAAGAAAATATTTGAAGTACATTTATAAACCTTCTGCTACACTTCCTAATTCCATGGTATTTTACATAAACTGCACTTGATATTCTAAAGAAAGGTCATTTTTACATCAACTTTCACAGCATAACATTTTCTAATATGTTTACTGAAAGGCAAAAAACCCCCTCCATTACTTGTTTTTTAATCCATATTTTTTTGAGTATGGTCTCTGTCAAGCAATGTACAAGAATCGGGATACCAATGAGAAAGACACGGGCCCTTTTCTTAAAGTGTGTAGAATCCAGTGTCTGATGTACCCATTCCCAACATATGTTTCCAATAGTCACTGTGAAGTGTATTATTGTTAGGGACTGATTTGTTTTCTCCAGAATCATACGTTGAAGCCCCAGTGTGATAATATTTGGAGATAGTGTCATTAAAGAGGTAATCAAGATTAAATGAGCTCTTAGGTGGGGTCCTAGTGCAGTAGGAGTGGTGTCCTTATAAGAAGAAGAGACACCAGAAACGGTGCTCTGGGGAAAGGCCATGTGAGGACAGAGTGAGAAAAGGTGCCCATCTGCAAGCTGCGGGAGAGGCCTCAGGAGAAACCAGCTCTGCTCACACCCTGACTTTAGACCTCTAGTCTCCAGAACTGTGAGAAAATAAATTCCTGTTAAGTTATCCAGTCTATGGTATTTTGCTCTGGAAGCTCTAGCAATTTAATGCAGTTGTATGCAAGGCTTCTTGGCAAGTGGAGAATTGTTCAACTCTGTTCTCTATAAAATAGCATTGATCTCAAAGGTCCTTTTTATTTGTAAGCCTGGTGCCAGGAGTTCTTATGGGCAGTCTTGATCTTACTGTAGTATGTTGTAGCTTCAGTCCATTACTGGTACGCGTTGGAATTCAATACTGAATAGCCTCAGACTGATAATGGTCCTCCTTGTTTACAGAAGACATTTCAGTAACTTCAGAAAAACAGTTGAAATACCATATATATTAGTTACTAATTTGATATAAATAGATTTGGGAAATAAATTTTGGACACCTTAAATAGGAAAAAATATAGATCAAATAGAGCAAAACACAAATTTAAATAACTCAATTATCAATGATTATTTTGGTCATTAATTTATTACCCTGTATATATGTATTTGCTTTTCTTAAAAAACATCAATTAGGAAGTTTCTTTTTTTTTTTTTTTTAAAGATTTTATTTATTTATTTGACAGAGAGAGAGATCACAAGTAGGCAGAAGGGCAGGCAGAGGGAGAGGGGGAAGCGGACTTCCTGCTGAGCAGAGAGCCCAATGCGGGGCTCGATCCCAGGACCCTGAGATCATGACCTGAGCCGAAGGCAGAGGCTTTAACCCACTGAGCCACCCAGGCGCCCAGGAAGTTTCTTTGCATTACTTTGGGACCATTATAAACCTCAGTCTGGATATTTTGTAGGTCATTTGACCTCAAGGCCAACCTTAAATGGATTTTTTTTCCCTCCTCCTTCATAGGTTGTAGTTTTTAATACGAATTGGCCTATTCGCGATGTGGTGGCCAGTCCTTTCGCAATAGATTTGTTCATTGAGGATTAAATAAGGAATTACAAATCTCACCACGGGACTCTTGGTCATACTGTTACTTACTAGGTAAGATCATCTAGGGATGGAAGGATGTTTTAGGTGAGGGGGACAGTAGGTTTTTTTGGTTTTGTTTTTGTTTTTTAAGATTTTATTTAGTTGACAGAGACACAGTGAGAGAGGGAACACAAGCGGGGGAGTGGGAGAGGGAGCCCAATGTGGGGCTCAGGACCCCGGGACCATGACCTGAGCTGAAGGCAGACACCTAAGGACTGAGTCACCCAGGTGCCCCATGGGGACAGTAGTTGTTAAACAAAGACTTAAATGTGTTTATAAAGAAAGGTTGTTCCTGTGCATGCTTTATTTTGTTTGTCTTTATAGTTTTGTGTTTCTGACTTGATAGCAGACATATAATAAGATTTTATTTTTAAGTAATCTCTATAACCAATACGGGGCCCAAACTCATAACCCCAAGAGCAAGAGTTTCGTATTCCATCGACTGAGCCAGCCAGGAGCTCCCAGACATACAGTTCTATAATAAAAGTGTTTAAGTTATGTTATTTACTTTTTAATATGTACATTAGAAAAATACTTCACCTTTCTTCACCCTCAATTCCTGCCATGTTAATAATATATATATATAGATATATATATATCTATATATATATATATGTAACACTTAGGTGGTTTTTATGAAGTGAGTAGACTCACTGATGTAGCCATACTGGAAAAATGATTCAGCAGACTGTCCAAGGATAGTGAATGAAGTGGGTTAGTGAAATCAGCTATGTTTGCCAAACTTTTAGCTTTTAAAAGTTACCTGCCTCTCTCTTCTTTCTATGCAACTTAATAGTGAAAATGGGAAAAATACTGGTGATGGTTATTTCTTCCCAGTAAGTAATAAATGAATGACTGTAAGAATTGAGCATTATAAAGTGTTTGATTTTAAATTCTTTAACCCTGCCGTTGAAATTTATTCTATATGTAAGTGGTCAATGTGTAAAACGTATTTCAAGGTAGTGGATGTTAATGGAAAAATAATAGAATCATCCAGAATATTCGTTTTTGAGACTATGATTCTGCCATTAAATAAAAGTGTCAAAAAATGCACTTTCCACTCCTGTACTCCATCATTCCCTTTAGAACACAGGAATATTTTCTTGCTCAGTAATGTGATTATGTCTTTAGGATGTTCTTGGAAGTACAAAACAGAAACAGTAGAGGATAAATAAGGTACATTGAATTTTTTTCAACTGTCAGCAGCTTTTGGTTATGTTAAAAAATAGTAATATTATGTTTCAGATGTACTTAACATTACTAGCCTGGATCATCCATTAGACAGATATTTATTGAATATATAACTTATCACTGGTTACAAACCCAATCTTTTTGCTTAATGATTACTTTATATGTCTCGTTTATAATTTGGTAATTTTGGTCCTTTTCTTGGGGTTCCACTAGCACTCATTCATGATTCATAGGATTGTGCATTCTTCCTGTTCAGTATCATATTGTATTTATTGTAGAAATAATAAAAGGGGCAATATCTTTGTACTGGCTGGAAATAGGCTGGATTTGTCACATTCAAGGGAGAAAAAAAATAAATATAGACTAAAATTTGTATGGATATGAATGTACATAGAGAATTTAGGGATGTTGAGAAATAAAAATATGCCTTCAACAACTATATATTTATTTAACTCAATAGATTTAATTGTTTTCACTTATCCATATGGCTTATCCATGTCCATATGCTTAAATTCACCAGATTCTCCTTTGCTTTGATTTTGTAGACAGGACTATTAGTTTTGTTTTTCCTTACCTTTTAATTTTATTAATATTAATTATTACTAAATCAAAGATGTCCTTTAGAAAATATGCTTTTAATCATAACATTCAATAGGACTGAGTACAATGTTCCAAAACTCTCACTGGGTGAATACAATACCATCTCTCATTGTTGGAAATGGGATGAGAATATTGTTGGTTGTCATGATGTTACACATGGAATATTGTAGCGAATTTTTAGGGGACGTTTTTTAGCAGAGGCTTCCATAATAATTTACATTCCATGTGTGCCCTTTTATGTCTTGTCTTAGATAACCGAGCAAAAATAAATATGTGAATGTTACAAGTTAGTCTAAAACTAGCATTTTTCCTAACGGTAACAGAATTGTAAGCATGCTTTAATAACTTCCTAATATTTTCTTGGAGAGGGGGTGAATTGTTTATGTTCTCAGAGTATAACAAATCAAGATATATCTGCTTTCTGGGTTTTAAAGAAACCACACACTCCTGGGGGCGCCCGGGTGGCTCAGTTTGTTAAGCATCTGCCTTCAGCTCAGGTCATGATCTCAGGGTCCTGGGATCCAGCCCTGCATCTGGCTCCCTCCCTGCTCAGTGGGGAGTTTGCTTCTCCCTCTCTCTGCCTCTTCCCTGGTTTGTGTGCACTTGCTCTCTCTCTCTCTCTCTCTCTCAAAGTAAATAAAATCTTTAAAAAACCCAAAACGCAAAACTCTCCTTTTCTCCACGGGAGAAAAATAAACGGAACACATGTGCAAACTTTTTTTTTTTTTGGTAAATAGAATATGATCCTTTCATACTTAATAGTGTTAAAGACATTACATATGTTTAGGTAAATGTGGTATAAAATGGTTTGGAGGTTCTACTTACAGAAAATGGTTTTTCTATCATGTCTATGACATCTGTTAACTCTCCACAAGCACACAACTATGAACTATTGTAGCTAAGTCTAATCCTGAGGCCTTCTACGGTAATCGGAGGCATTACCGTTCATTCAGTTGAACAAAACTCTGAGCTTGTGGTATGAATGTGTATATTTTATTCTTTACTAGCCTCACCTGGCATTTAAGTTTCTGGAAGGAAGATTGAGCCATGTAATACCTGTATTCCTTGTCGAAAACAAAAACAAAAATCAACTCTAGTTATGGCAAATTTTGATGAACTGTGAATCTCAGCAAACTAGGAATTTTTTCTGCTAACCTATGAGAAGTTGTGAATCCTAAATGTCAAGCTCCTAATCAGTATGAAAACAACTTGGTAAAGATTCTGTCCATTCTCCTATTTCTTTTCTCTCTCCACTAATGAGACTCCATATCCTGAATGTTGTTGGTCTTAGTACTTGGAGATCCTTTGCCATTAAAGTGGGTTTCAATTATATTTACTATATGGTACTTACTATGTCAGGAACAGTCACTAATTATTTTATATGAAGATTTTTAATACTTGTTAAACACTGGAGTAAACTGGAAGTGTTTATGTATTACTTAATGAATAGTTCTGTATCAGTATGGTATAGATAACAACTTCATTAGCATTTCAACTTTAGAATTAATATAAAATATACTAGTGCCTACTGAGCATTTTGGGTTTCTCCTAAATACAGTTGTTGACAGTGTCTATTTTTCTTTTTAAATTTTGAACAGTAAACTAATTGTAATTTCACCTGTTTTATATTCAGTTTCAAATCAAAAGTAAAAGACCATGTATTCCTTGTGATACATAGATAGTGTCACTTTAGTAAATTTAAGTAGTATCTTTAAGGTAAAAATTATTAGTTAATTACATGTTTTTCCAGTTTAATGAATGATACCAGCATAGTTCTGTAACTTAAGGCAAACCAATAAATATGTCAGCACAGTAAGTGAAGAAACATTACAGAGCTAAATATAAGAAGTTATTTACAACTACGAAATAAAACATTTTAAAATTGAGTGAACTTAAAAATGCGTATAGGAGAACGTTTATCGGCGAACTTTTTGTTATTATTTATATTCTTTTTCTTTCTTTGATGTGTCAGGGCAACCTTAACCTGTGTCTGGTTGATGTTTGGTTCATCAGACTAGGAGGTTATTATATTTGCTTGATTAATTGGTTGCTGTCAACATCTTTATTTCATTTGACCTTTCCAAACTGCATTTTCAGCTGTGGTATCTTAAGTAAAAATGAGGAAACACAACTCTAAAACAAACTAATCCATCTTTACTACTTGTTTTCATCTTCTTATAACATCAGTAAAAAGATGTAATTTTTAAAATTAATGAAATTGGTTGTTTTTCTAATTGGCTTCTTCAAATTTGCATGATTCTTGCCCATTTTTATTTACTACCCTTGTTACTTGGAATGACTGAGATCTTTGGTGCCTTTGATATAATAGATGATGATGGTGCTTTTAATTTTTTAAATAGCTATTGGAAACTTTCTTCAATAAATAAAAACCATCATGTCAGTACTACTGAAGGAAATTAAAGAACTGGAAGACCTATTTTTACCCAGGATTATTTAGTAAATAGGTCTGTAGATAACTAATATTGTAAAGGGAGAAATGCAAATAAAACAAAATTCCTGTGTCTGGATGAGTTGGAGAACATTTTCCAATTTCAAAAATTCCTTTATTTCTCTTGATTTTATTTTCTCAGGGAAATGGCATCTTTCCCGAACAGATTTTACAAGGATGAGTGAACAAATGTTCCTTTGAGCTTTTGGAGATAAGCATTCTATAGAAGCAAATAAAGTCCAGGGACTTCCCCTGCGATTTAAATTCATTAGCACAGCACGGACAGTGACCTTAAGAAAGAATCAAGGTTTTAAGTGGACAAGTTAATGTCAGAAATGGAGGCTGTATTTATTTTTCCCTTGAGTATTTCTCTGCTTCCAACTCCTTTGCCACCTCCAGCCGACACATAAAGCAATGCTTTTTAAATGTATCACCTCCTCCCCAATTTTGCTTTACAACTGTGCTTGGGGAACAGCAATAGATAATTTTAATTAAACGGTATGGATGTTTTTCCGGGGGAAAGTACATGTAATAGGATTGTTTTAGCTGTTAACTGTCACTATTGGATTAAGATTTGTTTTCAAATAGCTAAACTGATGCTAGCTCTATTATTCTTGGCCTGAAATACGCTTTCCACTGGAAATTTCTTTATTTGTCTCTTAGCACATTTGGAACCACCTCATCTTTCTCTTAAAATCAGAACTTCTGTGGTTTTCACTAAGTAAGGCTCACTCTTAGAAGCCTTCCTTAACCAACCCCCTTCTTTTTTTCAGCCGTGGAGATGTATGTCAAGTGATGCCGACTTTCTTTTTTACAGTGTTGTCTTATTCTCAGCCATTCCTCTTTCTTGCCCCCAACTAATCTCTGGTAGGTACTAGTCCTGTCCTGCTTAGTTGCAGTTGGTCTGGAAATCACCTGCCTACCTGTGATGATTTTCAATTTCTCTCTCCTATATACCATCTTTAGATTCATATATTCTCCCTTTCCAGAAGCTTTGCAGGTGTCACCATTGCCCACAGGATCAAGTTCCTATTCCTTAGGTTTGTAGGCTTCTGTATTTAACGTTTCTTTACTATCCTCACCTTACGTGTGCTGTCTTCACAAGTAGGGTTTTAACTTTTTGAGGGTAAGGTCTTTGACTCTTACTACTTAAAAATGTTCATGTAGCACCTTTCATGTCGTGGACCACTAGAGATGATAGAATCTCTATTATTTGTCCCTCTGTCTGCTTTTCCTCCTGACTGCCTGTCCGCTTGCCTTCCTTTCAGTCTGTCAACCTGCCTCTGCTTCTCTGTCTGTGCCAATTTGTTTATTGGTATCTCAGGTCCTACATTTCCCATTTGAGGAAAATGAGTCTGATATCTCCTATCTATTTTATCTGACATCATCCCGCACTTTTTTTTTTGTAGGCATGTAAACTCAGTTTCTGCTCTTTTTCTAGATTTCCAAGATTTAACAACCATTTTTTTTTTTTCCCACATAACATCATGATGTTGCCTTTCGGGGTCCTTGGTAACATGAGAGCTCTGTATATTGTGTGCCAAGGAAAATTATCCTTGTAGAGTATACAGTATTTTAAAGAATTTAAAAAGTAGAAACCAGACGAGTTCTTCATTATTGTATATCATTGTATTTCTGATTACCTTATGTACAGTGAAAATGATAAGTTAATATTACAGGTGATGGCAAAGTTGACATAGAGCCATTGCTTTTTACATTTAAACGACTAACCCAAATATGGTTTTGACAGCTCAGATAGGTTACTTTTGCCGCCTGGAAGCAAGTCAGGTCTCTGTAGACACAGTGCAATTAGTACAGAAGATACTGTTAGTTCATTAAACAGGTAAATATGGAGTTACCGTTTGACCCAGCAGTTCCATTCGGAGGTGTAACCCCAAGACCACTGAAAACAAATGTCCACACAAAACCTGTGTGTGACTGTTCATAGCACCATTATTCAAACTAGCCAAAAGGTGGAAACAATCCTGGTTAATGGCCATTAACAAGTGAATGGAGAAAAAAAAGTGTTCTGTCCATACCCTGGAAAAATGTGGAGCCATAAAAAGGAATAAAATACTGATGTCTGCTACAACATGGATGAATGAAAGAATCCAGACACAAAAGACCACGTATGACATAGTTTCACAATGTCCAGAACAGGTAAATCTACAGAAACTGAAAATATTTTAGTGGATGCTTAAGGCTAAGGTATGGGAATTTAGGGGAGAATTACTTAAAAGGAATGGGGTTTCTTTTTAGAGGGATGAAAATATTCTAAAATTGATGACAATGATGGTTACACAACTCTCTGTATATTCTAAAACCATTAAATTTTTTTAAGATTATTTATTTATTTGACAGAGAGAGAGAGAGATCACAAGTAGGCAGAGAGGCAGGCAGAGAGAGAGAGAGGGGGAAGCAGGCTCCCTGTTGAGCAGAGAGCCTGATGCGGGGCTCAATCCCAGGACCCTGAGATCATGACCTGAGCTAAAGGCAGAGGCTTTAACCCACTGAGCCACCCAGGCGCCCCAACCATTAAATTCTTTTACAGTATTACCTTGATGGTAGGGGAATTAAATCTCAGTGGTTACAAAAAAATAATAGACACTAAATATCTTCTAATATTTATTCTAATAACTTTTAATATTTGTCTTGATTAGGGTGTTCCCTTTTGTTATGAGCTTTAATTATACCAAAATTTGTCTCACATTTCATCCTTACTTCTGGATATATCCATGCAGTTTGGGCTGGTGGTTCTGAAATTTAACATGCATCAGAGTTACTTGGTGGGTCCCAACTCTAGCATTTCAGATTCTTTACGTCAGAGGTTGGCCTTAAGAATTTGCCTGGCAGTTTTTAACAGTTTTTGACAGTTTTTAGGTCTTATAACATCATTTTTTTTTTTAAGCACTTTTATTAGCTTCTGAGCTAATGGCCTTGGTAGAACTTAGGTTTTAGCTCTACATGATCTCTCGTTCTGCTGTAGTCCTACAGCATCTCTCTTTTACCAGTGAGAACAGCTTTTTACTGTTCTATTTTGTTTCCTTTTGTGAGCACGACTCCTCTCATCTAATGGGCTTGATGTTTGAAAGGTTTTTATTTACTATCCAACTTTTTAATCTTAATTTTCTTTAACATTTGTAGCAATATTTTCTTTGTACATCTGCCTTGGAAAGTTTAGAAACTTTATGCTGCACAAAATAAAATTTTTGAATAGAAAAAAATAAAACTTTGATAAAGTGATATACTTAAGAAGCTAGACACAAATGTCCCTTATCATTTTTTGGTGTACTTTACTATTCTTAGTATTTGTTTTAATTCCCAGATTAAAGACTGAATTTTGTTTGTTTTAATTAGAACATTCTCATTTGAAATGTTTTCAGTAGGTAAGCTTTATGTGAAAAGTGTGACAAAGCATTCATTATTAGCAAATTCTTAATGAAGGAAATTGCTTCCCGAGGAAATTTATCTTCTTGATTTAAAACAAGCACAAAACATTTTCTGGAAAGGAAATATCCTTAGAGTCTGTCATCATAAAGTCCTTAAGCCTCTTGTCCAATGTTAAGAATTAGTAATGGTTCAAAATACTTTTTAAATTAATAAATGAAAGAGCCATCAGCTGGGAATCTGGCAGATTGCTGGGATTACAGAAACGATGAGACCCTTGACTTGAAGGGATTTAAAGTCTGGTAGTGTGTGTTGTAAATCAATCGGGGAGGATTTACTTAGCATCTGAGATTTACCAGTGCTGTGTAAGATGCTTGAAGGGGGTCTGAGAGGCATAGAAGGAAGTCCCTGCCCTGCAGAGTTTTTAACCTGTTTTGAGATGAGACCCGGCACAAGAACTAACAGCCCCATCTATGTAGTACATTGTGTGGTGGTGACTATGCATGCTCTTGGAATTCAGAAAGGGACGTTGGGAATTGAGCTGGAGATGTGTGTGGATGCACACACATCAGGAGTTCATTGGAAAACAGCTGCAGGCAAAAATGTCATCTCTGATAATAAATTGCAAGGAGATCAAAAGTGATATTTCAAAAAGGAAAAAAACCCAGCTAGGTTGTAGAATTCTTTATTGTGCTGGTGTGGAAGGAGCAGCTGTCAGCTATCAAACCAAGGAACCATGATGAATGCTGGCCAGCGTAATGCCCCTCTCCTGCCTACTCTTGTTAGAGGCCATTTTACATTGGGCTTTGGCTGGCACCGCACAGTTGAGGGAACCGTCTGGAAGAGCAGAAAAACCTAGAAGCCAAAAAATGGACAAGTCACTTAGAATGTTTTACAATGTTGGAATAAGTAATGCAGAGTTTTATTTTATGATTAAAGGTAGGAATATAGTGAAAAATATAGTAATATAGAAATATTAGAAGCAACATAATACCTTGGGCTCATCTGCCACATTTGAACTTTAGAAAAAAATCTCAAGTCATTATGACTTTGGAAAACTCTATTTCTAATAGCCGTTCTGAGCCAAAATACTGGATTCTCTGTCTTTTATATAATGGTAACAATAACCTAGGCTTGTACAGGGAATGCCGTGTGCCACAGGTGGGATGCTTTAAACTCTTTGAATTTAATTTAAAAATTACTTTTTCCTTATAGGTGTGTATTGAATTGTTAAATTTTTGTTGATTTATTATTGCACTAACATTGGCCTTGCATTGGGTCTTGTGACTTCAAATTTATGAGAACATTTCACTTGATTTAGGCAGATTTTTAAGTTGAGGCCATATGTTAAAGTGAATTAGTTAATGATTTATAAGTATGATGGGTATGTACATAATATATATTTGTTTTTTTAACTTTATTCCAAAAATGATTTAATGAGAAAATTTAAACCACCTACTTTCCAACAC
>JAPYYM010000624.1:0-14468 GCA_028534135.1 Potos flavus
CAGTGGATTGTGGGGGGGGGGGAATGAAACAAGATGGGATGGGGAGGGAGACAAATCATAAGAGACTCCTAAACTCATGAAACAAACCGAGGGTTGCTGGGGGTGGTGGGGGAGGGATAGGGTGGCTGGGTAATGGACATTGGAGAGGGTATGTGCTATGGTGAGCACTGTGAATTGTGAAAGACTGATGAATCATAGACCTGTACCCCTAAAACAAATAATACATTATATGCTAATTTTTTTTAAAAAAAGGAATAGTCAGTCCTTGGGGTGCCTGGGTGGCACAGTCAGTTAAAGTATCCAACTCTTGGTTTTGGTTCAGGTTGTGATCTCAGGGTCATGACTTCAAGATCATGAAATTGAGCCCCTCCCTTGGACTCTGCACTTACTTTAAGACTCCCTTCCTCTGTCCCTCCTCCACCCTGCTCTCTCTCTCTAAAATAAGTAAATAAATCTTAAAAAAAAAAATAAATGGTCAGTCCTCTATACTAAATATATATGGCAAGTTTTTTTTTTTTAAAGATTTTATTTATTTATGAGAGAGAGAGCACTAGTGGGGTGAGGGATAGAGGGAGAAGCAGACTCTCAGCTGAGCAGGGATGCCGATGTGGGGCTGGATCCCAGGACTCCGGGATCATGACTGGAGTTGAAGGCAGATACTTAACCGACTGAGTCACCCAGGCACCCTATATATGGCAAGTTTTAAACTGAATTTTTTATAGCTAATCAATTTACAGCTAATCAATTTATTTTGGAATTACTGATTAATCTTCAGAAGAGTGATACAGGACAGAAAAGTCTTGAATACTTATAAAATATTCTACATTCTACAGAGGATACCATTGTGTTTTATGTAGAGAGGATCACTCTCATATTAACCTAGATAATGATGCCCTTATAAAGGATAAAGAATACCCACGAGAGTAGGGGGGGCATATTTGTTTCCACGGGCAATAGATATAAACAGATTCTCTCTGTCTTTTTCAATGAAGAATCCCACAGGAATCAACATAGAACTGAGAAATACATTCATAGGACAACAGCTTAGGAAAATAAAGCTTGAATATCCTAATAAAGGAATAGACATATAGAGAAGCAGTATTTTCACGTATGAAAAACCTGGGGGCTCTTGTTAGAATGCAGATTCCAATCAGTGGTAGGACCTGAGGGTCTGTATTTCTAACAAGTTCTGATAATGACCAAGGACCACACTTAGAATACCAAGGTTATAGAGGATCAAGTTATTCTAACAGAGCTGGCAAATTATTACGTCACATAGGCTAAAGATTGTAAGGCTTTAAGTCATTCAGCAGACATTCACTGGGCTCCTATTCTGTAGCAATCATTTTGGTAAATACAAAGATAAATTAAATATAATCCATATCCTCAAGAGTTTCTCAGCCAATTGTGGATTTGTTTTTTTTCAGATACAACATTTGGCATCTACCTTCATTTACAAACAATACTAGGGAAATAATGGAAATAAAATATTTTATAAAGAGGCAAAAAAATAATAACCTACACTTACTAATTTCATAAAAATTGATGCAATTGGTCTCTATTCTAAAAGATACAGCCCCTCAGCAGTGAGATTGCTAAAGACAATTTTCAGGGAGGTAGTGTAACAACTCTTGCTCAGATTTTGGGAGCAACAAAAATCAGAACTGTGCCGTGGGTTCCAGGCTAGAAGCAGATGCAGCAATGAGCAGGAATGACTCACAAAGAGATAATAAAACATTCACAGAAGAAAGTATTTCATTTATAGAAAAATCAATAGGTTCTTGTTTTTTATTTAATTTAATTCTATGCCTTGCTAAAGAGATACGCTAGAGAGTAATGGCCCTGGCTGCTGAAGACTAAACTTACGCAATTGCCTTTTTTTCCATGTTGGTTTGGGTTAAAATTGGGGATTTTGTGGGCAGGTAGCAGCCAAGGAAATTTCATGAGTCAGTTTGAATGAGAATCTACCAAAGACTATGCTGATCATAACAGTCATTTAGACGTTTGCACCTTCAACTGAAAATATATATTGATCATTATGTGTGTGTGTGTGTGTGTGTGTGTGTATAATATACATTTTCAGGAGGGTCTTTAAGGTCCTGGGAAACTTGCCCTATGAGGAATCTGCTCATACTCCTGCTGTGGCAGGTAGTAGTGACTTGCCAATATTCTTGCGGGCTGAAGACTCAAAGGAAGTTGCAGTATCTTGACTTTCACTCAGTAAATTCTCACAAAAAGTGCAACTATTATGCTGCCACCATCACAAACATGGCCTGATATCAGGGCCCAATTTTCAAAGGATACTGTTCACATTTAAACTTATTTTGATCAGAAGCATTCGAGACCACAAAAATATTTAGTTCTGATATTTAACATGATTCTTCTCCAATTTGTGGACTGAGAGTTCTGAGGTCAACCTGCAGTCCTTCAGCACGATATCATAGAAGATGGCAAATGGCTATTTTAACTGCCCTAAGCAAATCTCATAACATAAGGTAAAGATAGATTCTGTCTTCAAAAAGCTTATCTCTTCACCCTCAGAGCAGAAATGATGGATGAAATATTTGGCTTTGCCATTTTCATTGGTCAAATAAGTTAGCTAATTGCCAAATGTATGCTGCAGGATTTTAGGTACACCTGTATTGCTTAAGTTATTCACTGTCAACTTATGCACCTTTATATTCCTCCCTAAAGGTCAATCCAGACCAGTTTATTACAGCACATATAAGACATATTTTTAGACCTATAATGCTTCTCATGGTTCCTATATTTGGAAGAATGGGGTAGATGTAGCAAGAGACAACACTGTTTTCTGTTCTCTCACCAGGCATGCATCGTATGACTCATTTCAGTACAGAGAGAGGAGCATTGTGCCTGCAGACAGAGTTTTCTTTGAGGTACAGTATCTTGCCTGTGGTTCTTACGGAATATATGTTCTACTTTTCACAAATAAGCAAAGAGACACAGTAAAAGAGAGATGGTTTTATCATTCCAAAACGTTACCAAGAATTCTTCAAGTTTCTACAAGTTACAAATACATGGGATTAAAGACATAGGAGGAGAGATGCAAAGGATCCCTGAACACTAGGTTGGACTTTTCAGAATGAGGAATGATCTCTGGTCTTTAAATTAAAGTCTTATAGCATGATGGAAAGGGTCTGTGTAGTTCTCACTCCAAACTACACTTGGTAAATTAAAATGTTTTGTTTAATTTTTTAGAGGTTGATTCATTTCTCTTGTAGACATGGACACCGAAAAAACTTGAGGAAAAGCCAAGTGCAATCGCTTGAATATGCCACCAGGTGACAGTATTTCTAAAATTAATCTGATTCGAAAGCACCAGGACCTGTTTTTGTAGAGGGGACCACATTTTAACACACAGGTGAATGGAAAATCACATGATTGTTTTTAAATAGTAAGTCAAACCAGTAACTGAATTTCTTTTCCTAATTACAATTATCTAAATGTGATGAGATCACACACCCAAGTGACAGTGATGGAAGGTTACCCTAGTGCTGAATAGGCCAGAATGACTGGATCATCTTAGAAAACTGGTAAGCAGTTTGAAAAGCTAATTTTCAGCAATTCCTCTGAAAATCAGATCAGCTAAATTAAACTAAAGAAGGTAGGAAATGTAATTCATATTTTTTACACGATGGCAACAAGACAAAAACATTGAGACTTTAAGGCAATAGACAGTGACAGATTTATAGCAAAATAACATTCATGTAATTTTGTCCAAAAGATAGATCTTAAGTGCTTATTATTAACTAATGTAGATAAAATGAGTATTTGGGATTCATTTGCTGAAATGGTCATAATTTTAAGAAAGTGAAACTACAGATGGGAAATGTTTCAACTAATGCAAATAAAATGAGAAATTCAGGTTACTGGACAGCATAGGAAGAAGAGGGAGAAGGGAAAAATGATCAGTGGTTTTCTCTGTAGGCTTGGAGTTTGATAACTAAAAGGGATTTACTTTGGCCTGAATGGAATGGTTACAAAAATAAAATCTAGTGGAGCTAGATCAGTCAGGAAGCTACTTTGATAATTAGGAGCGTGCCATTGCCCAGGTGGTTAGAATTAATGGTTTAAGTTCCATTCACTTCTACTAAAATGTCTCAAATATACTCACTGCAAAGGTGACTGAAATTCTATTTATAGTTTATTTGAAACCATGTATATTTTATATTAAAATTTATTTACAATAAGTGGCAGAACTATGACTTCCATCTGGATCCCCCCATTATAAATTAAATTCTCCCTGTTACATACCATTCAACGACTGCCTATTGTTTCTCCTTATGGGAAGGTAGAAAATAGATGAATGGAAGGGGTTAGAAGAAGGGTGAGAAGAAATGGAAGGAGGGATGCTTCAGGATGTTGTGCATTAGTAAAGAAAGGCAAAAAATAATTCTAGCTGGAAAAAGAAGTAGCACACTCTCAGCCTTCTATTTCACTTTCTCCTCTTCCCTTCCTCCGTTTCCATTATGCCCCTCTATTCTCATTACTACTTCTATACCTTCCTATTCTCATGAACAACTTCTCCAAATCCCGAATTAAGTTACAGAACAAGGCAAGAAAAGGAGTGACTCCTTAACGTTGCTTATCAACTTAGTCATTTTCTTTAGAACATATATTAGTTATCCTCACCAAAACAAAAAATGGGAAAAAAAGGTAAAAAAAAATTAATTTTTCATTTCCACCTATATAAGTTTTATCATTTATTTTTCTAAAAATATGCATTTTATCTAAGTTTTCTAGTGTGTTGGATTAAAGATGCTTATTTATTGCTCTTATGATATAAACATTTCTACTATATCTTAATGATGTCACCTTTTATACATAGCAATGACTTATCTGCCTTCTCTTTTCTTACTTGATCAAGAATTGCATAGATTTTTATTTTATTAGCCTTTTCAAAATAATGAGCTTTTGAATTTATTCACCTTCTCTATTATCCCCTTTGAATGTTTCTGCTTCCCCATCTTATAAATAGGCATACCTTATTTTATCCTGCTTTGCTTTATTGCATCTTGCAGATTGCGTTTTGTACAAATTGAACGTTTGTGGTAACCCTGCAATGAGCAAGTCTATTGGTGTGTTTGCTCACTTCTCCTAACAACATTTGCTCACTCTGTGTCACATCTTGGTAATTCTCCCAGTATTTCAAACTTTTCATTATCATTATATTTGTTATTGTGACCTATAGTCAGTGATCTCTGATCTTTGATGTTACTATCCTAATTGTTTTGTGTGCCACAGCCAGGCCATATAAGATGGTGAATGTAATCAATAAATGTGTGTTTTCTGACTACTTCAGCAACCAACTGTTCCCCATCTCTCTCCCCCTCCTGTGGTGCCCTATACCCTGAGAAAGAACAATATTGAAATTCGGCCAATTAATAACCCTACGATGACCTCTAAGTGTTCAAGTGAAAGGAAGAGTCACACATCTCTACTTTAAGTCAAAAACTAGAAATGATTTAGTTTAGTGAGAAAGATGCTTCAAAAGCTGAGATAGGTCAAAAGCTAGGCTTCTTGAACCAAACAGTTAGCCAAGTTGTGAATGTCAGAGAAAAAGTACTTGAAGAAATTAAAAACGCTATTCCAATAAACACACAGATGATAAAAAAGTGAAATCCTTTTCTCATCAGCCTTATTGCTGATGAGAAGAAAGTTTCAGTGGTCTGGATAGAGGATCAAATCAACCACAACATTCTCTTAAGACAAAGCGTAATCTAGAACATGGTCCTAACTCTCTCCAATTCTGTGAAAGCTGAGAGGTAAGGAAGCTGCAGAAGAAAAGTTGGAAGCTAGCAGAGTTTGGTTCATGAGGTTTAAGGGAAGAAGCCATCTCCATAACATGAAATTGCAAGAGGAAGCAGCAAGTGTTGATGGAGAAGTTACAGCAAGTTCTCCAGAAGACATAGCTCAGATCATTTATAAACATGGCTACACTAAACAAGTGATTTCCAATGTAGATGAAACAGCCTTCTATTGCAAGAAGATGTCATCTAGGACTTTCAGAGAGGAGAAGTCAACGCCTGGCTTCAAAGCTTCCAAGGACAGGCTGACTCTCTTATTACAGACTAAGGCAGCTGGAGACTTAAAGTTGAAGCCTGTGCTTCTGTACCATTCCAAAATCATAGGGCTATTAAGAATTATGCTGAATCTACTTTGCCTGTGCTCTATAAATGGAACAACAAAGCCTGGATGACAACACATCTGTTTACAACATGGTTTATTGAATATTTTAAGTCTGCCCACTATTGAGACCTAGTACTCAGAAAAAAGAAAAGATTTCTTTTAAAACATTACTGCTCATTGATAACGCAATTGGTCATCCAAGAGCTCTGATGGAGATATACAATGAGATCAATGGTGTTTTCATCCCTGCTAAAACAACATCCATTCTGCAGCCCAGAGAGTGAGGAGTAATTTCAACTTTTAAGTCTCATTATTTAAGAAATACATTTTGTTAGGCTATAACTGCCATGGATAGTGATATCTCTGGTAGATCTAGGTAAAGGAAATTGAAAACCTTCTGAAAAGGATTTACCATTCTAGATGCCATTAAGAACTTTCATGATTCATGGGAAGAGGTCAAATGATCAACATTAACAGGAGTTTGAAAGAAGTTGATTCCAATCGTCACTGATGACTTTGAGGCTTCAAGATTTAAGTGCAGTAAGTAACTGCAGATGTGGTGGAAATAGCAAGAGAACTCGAATTACAGCCCAAAGACGTGACTGAATGGCTGTAATCTCCTGATAAAATGTTAATGGATGAGCAGTTGTATCTTAATGGCTCAGCAAAGAAAGTGGTTTCTTGAGAAGGAATCTACTCCTAGTGAAGATGCTGTGAAGACTGTTGAAATGACAACAAAGGATTTAGAATTTGACATAAGCTTAGTTGATAAAACAGTGGCAGGGCTTGAGAGGATTGACTCTGATTTTGAAAGAAGTTCCACTGGATACAAAATTCTATCAAACAGAATCTCATGCTACAAAGAAATCTTTCATGAAAGGAAGAATCAATTGATGGAGCAAACTTCATTGTTGTCTTCTTTTAAGAAATTGCCACAGTCACCCCAATCTTCAGCAGCCATCAGACCCTCTATCAACAAAAAGATAACTTACTGAAAGCTCAGATGATGGTTAGCATTTTTAGCAATAAAATATTTGTAACTAAGGTAATATGTATATTTTTAGACATAATGCTATTGCATACTTAATAAATTACAGTACAGTATAAACAGTATAATCATAACTTTCAAATACAATGGGAAACAAAACAAATATCCTCTGACTTGCTTTACTGTGACATTTGTTTTATTGTGGTGGTCTGAAACCAAACCTGCAATATCTGAGGTATCCCTGTATTCTCTTTTTCTGAAACTCCTATTAGGTCTATTTCGGAATTCTCATTCTGTATGAGTCAAGGTTCTTCAGAAAATCAGAGCCAAATATCTATATCTATCTCTATATGTTAGCCTTTCAATTATTTGGATGATAGCATTCAGATCTTCCTCTAGTCTTCCCCAGGTAAATGGCTCCAGTTCTTAAAAAATAAAATCTCATATGCCAACTGTCTTTAAAAAGAGTGCCATATGGGCAATTGTGAATGAATCCTTTTCACTGAAATAGCAAACAGCAAAATAGTTTCTACTTTTTATTCTGTATTCCAGTACCATTCATTACATATCTCTGCTCTAAAACATGTAACATTATAATGTGATTCTTGGGTTATATTTCTCCATCTACCACTAGACTGGTGGTCTCAAGAGTAGGAGTTGTACTTCGAATATAACTGATCCCTAATATAAACTGGTTGCTTTGAATTTACAAATTCAAGACAATTTAATATTATCAAACCACAAAGCACCTCTTTTTCAGTGGGATTCGCACCGAACTATGTGCACGGGTAAAATAGGTGAGACATGACTTAATAGTTGCTGTTATTTGTAGAAACAAAAGAAGCCTTAGAGATCTTAGCTGACAACGAGCCCAATATACGTCAATAGTATGTTGTTCACTTTTAGACAAAACGCCTCCTTGAGTGCAGAGAAAAAGTCTTATTTTTCTTTCCATCACCAGTGCTAGCACATCAATTGGAATAGTAAATATGTGTTGTATGAATGAATGGCAACACTAACAAAAGAGGAGATGTTGACATGATAGCGTATATTTCAAAAGGGAAATACAATCTGACAAGGGTAATGAAAGAAATTCTTAGATACCTAAAGAGTTGTCAGATAGAAGATGGATTAAGACTTTTCTGTGTGATTCAAGTGAACAGAATTATATCTATTTGATAGAAGTCACAGGCAAATCAATTCGGACCTAAAATAAGACATTTATGACAATTTTAACTTATAAAAATAGAATCCCAATTTTTGTAGTATGAGGAGGCTGAAACACAACTTACTAGAAGTATTGTTGAAGGAATTAATATGAATCATTAAAAAAAATCGAGCAAGATGAAAACAGTGGAATTAGTATCTCATGGTTAGAGGTAAAGGTGGATCATTATTCCTCTTAATTCTAATGTAACCTAAGCTTCTCTTTATTTTTGGTATAACTTGGTCAGACTACTGATTTGAATTGAAATTGCAGTCAACTTGATAGCAGAGTTCCCCCCCCCCCCACATATCTAAATGTTCAACTTGGCATATATTCTGACGGTCTTATTTTCTGAGATTTGTATCATTATTCCAAATTCCTGAAAAGTTTTAAATTCCAGGTCTGTTCTTCAGCATGTTTTATGTTCATCCACATTTCTGTTACATGCCCAATCTCTGCACTTTATCTCCTCATATAATCCACTAAAGAAATGTCGATCCCTACCTTAAGAAATTCCCTCTACGTGAACTCAGTTTTTAAAAATTCTGCTCATTTTTCTCCATTTTGTCACCAATGGTATCAGGGCATATATTCTCTCATGTTTTGCTAACATTCATCTATACTATATATTCCCCAGTCCTCTAATAAACAGTTTTGTAAGATGGTCAGAAAAGCACATGAGGTCAGTCTGACATCGCCTGATTTTCAGTGACCCTGTCCAAGCTCAGAGTAACCACAATTTTCTTTTCTCACAATTAAGTTAGTAATCTGTTTGTAATATTTTTCAAGAATTGATGACAGGTCCTACATTATATGGTTGAAGACATCTACTCCTCATTCTTTAAAAAAAAAATGGGGCCCAGTTTTTCTCACTGGTCTTCTGGTCCATTACCTTTGATTTTTCAAAAATCCCAAATCAGTTTTATTGATTTTATCAGCAGGCACTGGGTGTACTTCATCTGATCAAGGACAACGGAACTCACCGAAGTTAGTTAGATGCTCTCCATATTTCTGTATGTTTTGAGCTTCATCTTTTTCAGTCTAAAAAATCTTTCTTCATTACCTAAATAACAATTTCAAAATTGGAAAAGAGAAGTTCTTTTCTTTCCTTTTTATCTGAACTTAGCTCTTCTTTATTCTTTCCCTTAATTTGAATGAAACTAATATGTAATTTTTTGTCCTTACACATTTTCCCCGCAGTTCAACTAATTCTAATTTTAAGATTTCCAAACACTCTTCTTGGAGGTTTGCAGCATTTTTTTTTTTTAGCATTTTTTCTTTCATCATGTCCTAATCCTTGATATTTTTTTTCCACAAAAATGGTTGCTTCTTCTGTTCATGAAGAATGGTGTGCAGTTAGCCTGTGTACCCTCAGAGCTAACCAAGAACATCAACAACAAATAAGGAATTGTGTTTGATTCATTGATTATTTACTCCCACGAACTGACCATTTAGCCAATATCCTTTTATATGGAACAGAGAGTTACTTTGCAGACCCGGATTAATGCTTAGAAAATGTCACACAGGTAGTTCCTGCTCACCTTCTCTGGATTATGATTATTAGGAAGGCCTCAAGTTAGTCCAGTGAGGAGCAATGCAAGAAACTTACCTTGTTCTCCTATATTTTGAAGCAAAACCTTATATGTTGCTACAACATAAAGGACTTTGGTCATTTTGTCTTTGTAGTTATACCCAATTCCAAATAAAAGAAGTTATTTGGAGCACAAACCAGTGTTCAAGAAATAGCTGTGGAACCACTAAAAAGTCAAGGCAGTTTCTAGCCATGTAGGAAATTCGTGGATATGTAAGTCCCAGCGAGTTAATGACACCAGAAGATAATGACAAGCCATCCAACATCTTTGTTCCATTTAATCTCAGGGACTGAATTTACTTGCCTTTAAAAATGCATCTGTCAGAGTAATTTAACATGTGACTGGTAAACAGAAAGACATCTATTCCAGACTCAGAAAAAATGAGTAACTGATACTGAACAATAGTCCCCAGTATGTTTCAAAAGAATGGCAGCAGTTTGCAGTAGTATATGCATATAGCAAACTACTGATTTTGGACAACAGCACCTACTTTCCGCTATCCGCAATCACAGACGTCAATAGAGAAAATGGCACAGGCTATGAAAAGACTAATTATAATAGGGGCCCACTGCTATGCTACGGCACAGTCACAGAGCAACTGATTGCATAAGATCATCTATTCAGCCCCTAATGATCTGTTGTTAGTGCTCTGTTCAACCTACCACTAGGCACCAATTATGTTTACACTTAGCAGTTCGGGTACATATTTACTTCTCTGGAGAGTGGGTTTATGTGCAGAATTGTGGTGAATCAATCACAACATGGCCCTCACGCCCTCCAAGTGCAGTCTCCAGGAGAACCTGCAGTATAGCTCGAATTGTGCTGGAAGCAAGAGAAAGGAAAGAGGAAGAGAAAAACAGTATGGCGAAGGGGACCGGAGGGTGGGGGGAGGGGCGGGTAGGAGAGGAGGTTGTGCACTGCCTTTGCTGCCCCTAACAGGAAATTACAACAAATCCAAAAGGCTTGGCCTGTGACTAAAGCAGCATTTGTTCCCGACCATTAAACCTGGCTTGCTCACCAGAAGGATTTTACAGTTCCTTTGACCATGTTGAAAATTTGAGGATGGAGATAATCCCTTTCACTCCTGTTTTTTGTTGGTCTGCAAGAGTGTTTGAGAGATTGAACCTCGGGCATTTGTCAGTGAGGTCTAATGCACATTTTGCTGTCTTTCAATGGGTATTCAGCAGACTTCAGATCTATAAAAATTTGACTTAGTCGTTGCCTGTTTTCTCATCTCTGGGGGCTGGGCAGCTCAGTGTTATCTGAGAGGTGCCAGCTGTTGCTATTACAGACAGCATTCAATGGGTCATTTATCTGAATATGTACTGTCACTCTCCAAGATCTCAGGGAAGAAGACTGTTGTGATGGTGATGCACTTCTTTTTTGATGGAGCTCTTGAATAAATATCATTTTTTTAACAAGGGGGGCTCTGAGAGACTGGAAGCATTTCTTATACACATACTGACTTCAGCAGCTGAGAAATACATGAAAATGCCTTGTATATCTACAACTCTACCACAAAATACATATATGGTTGAAACAGCAAATATTTTTCTACTATAGCACTGAATATTACTCATGGTATATACGAAAAAGCAATAATGACCTTCATTAATCTGATTGCAATTAACATGTTTAATTATTAGATGACTTATATAATGTTGAACCAAATGCATAAAGCTGATTCAAAAGTAGATGGACTTTATTAAAACCATTTAGCATGCTTTAATTAGTAAATTATACTCTCCTGACCTCACGAGTGTGTTAGAATTTCACACACTTGCTTTTCACAGCAGAGGCCTGAGCTTAGTCATCACTTTCAATTAAACACAAGAAATCAAGGCCTGGAGGTTAAGTCAACAAATTATTTTTTTTTTAAATTCCCAATGTATAAGTAGATCTCTAATTCATAAAATAGCTAATTATTCTCACTTATTGTGGACTCTAGCTATTGTTTGATAATTGAGCCTAACGTCTGCACCTGTCAACTTAAATATCTTTAGACATTTAGTTTAAAGAACCTTTTGAAAGCCTCAAGAATAAGGAGGTATTTTTTAGGAGGACTATTATGACTTTTTTTTTAAATTGCAAATGGATGCTTTAGTTGAAATAATTCAAATACCAGCTACGTGGTAGCAGAAAGAAAAGTGAAAAATGGCATTTCTATTACCAATAAAAAAGACTGGCCAGGGGCATCTGGGTGGCTCAGTCCGTTAAGTATTCAACTCTCTCGGTTTTGGCGCAGGTCATGATCTCAGGGTTGTGAGATCTAGCCCGGTGTCGGGCTCTACACTGAACGTAGAACCGGTTTAAGATTCTCTCTCTCCCTCTCTCTCTACCCCTATATCCCTGCACTCTGTCTCTTTCTCTCTTAAAAGAAAACAAAACAAAACAAACAAAAACAGAAAAAAATGATCAAAGAAAAGCTAGAGATGGAGACGGAGAGAAAGTGTGGAAGAGTGCATGGGGCTGAGGGCCAAGGGAAGGAATTTGATGCTGAGTGATGCATGCTTACAGAAGCCATAATGGTTAAGGATGTGATGAAAAGAGGCACATAGCGATCTACCAGAAGGGCTAGAAGATGTCATCAGAGAGGGAACAAACAGTTTTTAATTTGACCTGAAAATGTGAGAAGCAAGTTTTAAAACATAAAGAAAAATATGAGGATATATTGGTATAATACAAACTACTAATTTGGAGAAGAGAAACCTGCTGAACAGGTAAAAATCTAAATTGCTAAAGGTATTAAAGGAAAGGAATTTCACAACTTTAGCATATGTAAACTATCTTTGGCTCATAAAGTATTTCCAGGTAGTATCCTACTGGATCCCCTGTAAGAATTGGGAAAGTCATTCCATAGAATATCGGTTCAGCCTATAACCATAGGCTCTATTTCATCCTTAACTAGTATAAAGCTTCTTTTTTTTTCTCCAATATTTTATTTATTTATTTATTTATTTATTTATTTATTTATTTATTTATTTGAGAGACAGAGAGTGAGAGAGAGCATGAGAGGGGAGAAGGTCAGAGGGAGAAGCAGACTCCCCTCGGAGCTGGGAGCCTGATGTGGGACTTGATCCTGGGACTCTAGAATCACGACCTGAGCTGAAGGCAGTCGCTTAACCAACTGAGCCACCCAGGCGCCCCTAGTATAAAGCTTCTTGACACAGCCCATTTTAAACCCTATTATTTCAAAAATCATTCCTTACACTGAGCAAAGGTAGGCCCTGAGGATACTGAGCTGAAATTCAAAGTCATTGACATCAAGAAACTTGTAATTTAGTGAGGGAGACAGAAAAGTAATAGTAGAATTTATGAATGTTGCATTATATTATGAGAGAAGCATGCATATGTGTAGGGTGTGACTGGGTTACAAAGGAGGGCATTTATTCATCTCATCCTGAACTGAAAGTGGAAGGGACATATCCTTAGGAATGGGTTTCCTACAGATAGTCGCCGGTGTAAGTAGCAGGAAAGGGCATTCCAAGGGAAGGCAATGATATCTTCAGAGGTCTGAAGACCAGAGGGACATTGGTTTGACTGGGGACCACATAAAATTCACTGTAACTCTAAATACAAGAAGCCAGTGTCCACTCCATCTTTAAATACACTTTAAAAAAAATACAAAAATATCTATCATTCCTGTTCTGTGTATCAGTTCAGTTTCTTCCCTCAAGTTGTTCAGTTAAGGTGGAGGGGAGGGACAGGAAAATCTGACTTTGCTGTTGAACTACAGATTGGACACAGTGCCTGTCATGTGCCAGGGCCTGCCCACGGAGACCAAACTTCAGGAACTTAATGAACTCTGCTGAGAAGAAGCAGGTCACTCAACTTCACCTGTTCTTGAAAACACAGACCTGTGAACTCCCTTTGCCTCCTCACACCGCAAGCTCTGTTGGCCCCTTGGCTTCTAGATATGTGGAGAGGGCTGAATAGGTGCGTGTTTCTTTTTAAATGAGGCACCCAGAATTGACATAAGACTCTAGCCGTAAAACCAGCAATTCATTGGGGGAACAAAGGATTAAGAATTTCTTATATTTCTGCTCAGTGTTTTCTTCTTTTTGGGTTATCTGACTATTCTGGATCTGACCTCAGGCCTACTTAACTATCCCTTATCTCTAGTCTAAACAAAATTCATGGACCATTCTTCCTCTCCAAGCTTGTATAGTTCCTGCCCCAGATCAAGTCTGATATAACCTCTGGGTACAACAGTTGTTTTAATTTTATTAAGTTTAAAAAATTTTAGGGGTGCCTGGGTGGCTCAGTGGGTTAAAGCCTCTGCCTTCGGCTCAGGTCGTGATCTCAGGGTCCTGGGATCGAGCCCCGCATCGGGCTCTCTGCTCAGAGGGGAGCCTGCTTCCCTCTCTCTCTCTGCCTGCCTCTCTGCCTACTTGTGATATCTCTCTCTCTGTCAAATAAAAAAATAAAATCTTAAAAAAAAAAATCTAAAGTTTAAAAAATTTTAAATGCCAAGACATTCTTTGGGCTTATTCTCAATCCCTAGACTTGCAATACACTCAATGATTAATAG
>JAPYYM010000625.1:0-14465 GCA_028534135.1 Potos flavus
ACTTTTAGGAAGGATTTTGTACCAATTTAAGGAATTAATAGAACGGAATCAGTGGATGCATGGAATGAAATTAATCAAATGCTATGATATTTAATTTGATTACAGGTTAAGTCTCATGACTGCAGGTTCAGCTTCGACACAGGCTCCTTATTGCAAGAAGATTCTAGACTCCAAGCATTAGCCTGTTTGTGTGAAGCAATGAATGATTCAACACAATCAAAGCACGGGACCACAAAAGCTTCACGACCTTTGTTACCTCAAACACATCTTGGAGTAAGGTGAAAAAAAAAAGGAAAAGAGGAAAGGAAGGTGGGAAGGGAGGAAGGGAGAAAGGATTCCAGTTTTTGTAGGATTCATTGCTAAGAGATCTGGCCTATTGAACACTTTCTAGTGTTCTCTGAAGGGAGGGTTCTGGGAAACGAGATTCACAAGTGCTTCACTACAACAAAGCCTCTTCAGGAATCCTTCAGGAATTTTCACCTTGGTTTCCCCTTTTTGCTATTTAGATGGTCTATTACTTGGTTGGCCCACATTCCTGCCCTGCAGACCCTACCCCAAAATTCTTAAGGAACAGTTTTAATTGAGTCTTTGGTGCTCAGTCTCCTCACTTTACCCTTGACCATATTAAAAAAAAAAAAAAAAAAAAAGACTCAGCCGAGGGCTAGCCTTCTGTTTTTCTACAAACCCAGAAACCATGCACCTTCCTCAAACGCTCACGGTCTCCTTCTGTTGGCATGATTTGAGTGAGTGCGCATGCAAACGAGACACTTGCCAATTATTTCTGCACCACTGGAGGGACGTGAAAGTATTTATCCTTGCTCAGGAGCCACAAGGGTCAGGTTGGTACCAACATGACCGCTCATTTCTATTTCACCTTGAGGAGAATGTTCTTTCAAGAGCAGTTAAAAACAATAGCCTTGTTGGGACAACTAAAAACAGTGTAAGAGCTGGGGATTATTTAATCTAGAGAAAGAAGACTAATAAGGACAAGACAGCTGTCCCCAAACATCTGACGGGCTGCTCCGGGGATGAAGGAGAAGATTGGTTCCGTGCAGCTCCCGTGGGTAGAATGAGGCTTAAAGGGCAGATGTTCATCGAAGGAAAGCATCCCCCCCGGCTCTGCTGGCCAAGGACAGAGGTACAGTCTCCCCATCAACAGGGTTGTCCAAGCCAAGGCTGGAAGTGTGTATTTATGGGGCACACTGCAGAAGGGACAGCAATCTTGGGTGACAGCCCTTCTCCAGCTCTACCCATCTGGGATTTCATAGCCATCTTGCCCGAGTCTATCTTCCTAAGTACACGAAGCCTTCTGGAGAGCTGTATGATGAGTTGGGGAACGTTGTGGCAGGGCTGCCAGAGGACAGGGAGTGTCAGCTGCATTCTTGCCAAGAGCCCAGGAAGGAAAGTCCCAGGCCAGGTCTACACCAGCTTCCCAGACTCAGAGCTCAGACTGCGGCTTCTCGGAAAGTTAAAACAAAATCCACTGAAGTTAGATTATGCCCCCGGCCATACTTCCTGTTACCCGATGCAACTCAGTTTACCCAACTTACCTCTTGTCTTGGCCAGGCTCTAGGTTGGGGGGCAGTAGGGCGAGGTGGGGCAGAAATGAATCAGACCCCTCTGCCCACCAGGACCTGCAGTCTGGTCATGAGCAAAGCGGCAGAAGGCAGTGACTTGTGAGGGCCATGGCCAAGGCACCGCGTGTGGGGGCTCTCGGGGCAGAGCACTGTGACTGGCTGGGGATCACATGTGCTTCGTGGGGAGGTGGTGTTTGAGATGTGTGTTGAGTGATGGGTAGGAAGGAGAGGGCCCTCTGTGAACCAGGAAGAAAGCCCTTTTGAGACCCCACAAACTTGGACTTCCAGCCTCCAGGACATGAGAAAAAAATGTCTGATGTTTATAAATCAGTGAGTCTATTGCCTTCTGTCATAGCAGCCTGGACGGACTAAGACAGCCCCTCATCCCTCGTTCTCTCTAAGGAACTGTAGGTGACAGAGCTCTTTCCCAGAGTTCTCCGCGACACTCAGTGAAGTTGTTTTTAGAAGACAGAATAAGCTGGTCTTGTACCAGTCTGTCCTTCCCTTCACTTCTGTGGGTTCCTTCAGGATTCATAGAAACCGCTCTGCTATTCATACACACCCATTTTTAGCCCTCTGGGCTCTGGGGGCAGCCTCTTCTTCCCTTCCTTGTTGGTTTTTTGTTTTGTTTTGTTTAATTTGCATGCTCTCCTTTGTTCAGAGGGAGAGTAGACATTTCAGCGCATGTAGACATCACCGTTCCAGGTAACTTGGAGGGAGCAGTTTGGATTTAGTTATTTATTCTTGTCTTTATGTGACCATAGTTAAAATCTTTTCATGCCAATTAAACTATTAATACTATGTAATAACATGACAATTGCCATGCACTGCTTCAAAGAACAGCACTTAAATTTTCATTTTTGCAGTAAGAACAGATTGTGGCAGAAGTACCAAATGGTACTTTAAGGAGCTATTTTCTTCCTGCTCATGGGCAGAGAATGGGAGTCGCTATGAGTGTACAGACCACAGATGCTACTGTGAGTAAAACAGGAAGGAAAGAAGGGGAACACAGTGTCCCCACCACATTGCCTGGTTGCCAGTTTAGCCCTTAACTATCAGGCGGAGTGAAGGGCAAAACCTAAAGGCTGGAACAGGAAGATACCGTAACAGGTGTATTATGACTGTGGGTACCAGAGTCATTGGTTCTGACTGAAGATCACAAAAGCTTTTTGGAGGAGCTGTCACTGTACTTCAATGAGCAGGCCATTTGAAGAAACTAAGAAAGAGTGGCAGGAGAGGGGGGAGAGGCAGGAAGGGGGAGGATGGCACTGGCCCGCATCCCCTTGCCAGTCGCCATTTCTGTGAAAGCTGGATTTGCATGGGACAGAGTCAATGCCTCCCCCTCCCCCCAGAGCCCCACCACCAATGACTGAATAAACACCCCAGGTCCCCCAACTCTCAGGTGGCTACGACCCTTATGTGGGTCATACACTGTATCCCAGAGTTCCCCAGTAGAACAAAACTTAGTTGTCCACAATGGGAATCTGCTCGTTAACATTCCCTTTATGGATTTCCTTCCTTCCCCGCTATCCTACTGGTGTTTTCTTGATCATCTTCCGCACCTTCCCTCCCCAAAATATTTGCACTTGAATCCATGTCTCAGGTCCGAGAATCCATCCTAAGGCAAAGGGTGTTTTAGTAGCAGGAACAAAGACCTGTAGGGTGATGAGTTGGGCTTACTTGGGGAGTAATAAATGCCCCCCCCAAGGTGGCCGATGGGTTAGAAGTCCAGCAGAAGATGAGACTACAATGATTGGTGT
The DNA here is from genome assembly GCA_028534135.1 of Potos flavus. Lineage (NCBI taxonomy): Eukaryota > Metazoa > Chordata > Mammalia > Carnivora > Procyonidae > Potos > Potos flavus. Next base: position 3,338 of record JAPYYM010000625.1, read on the forward strand.
CATGATGTGAAATACCTGAATTCTGGGTGAACTCATCTAACTTTCTGTAGACAGCAGGAAACCGTGGGAGTGGGGGCTGGTGACTAGGGCTTCAAGCATCTGGCTCAGGGTCTTGTGGCGACCTGCCTTTGTCTCAGCCCATCCATTCTGAATCCCCTGCTTGTTAGGAGTTCTGCAGGATGAACCTAAGATCCACTGAGCTGTTTGCTTTTGAGGAGAACATGGACTTTTCTCTTCAGCTTCTTGAGCTCCTGTGTGGAAAGGGCTGGGATTTGGGTGAAGGGCCACATTCTTGGAACAGCATAGGCCGTTCTGGCATTAACTGGATTCTTCTTCACAGGCAGAAGAGGGCGAGTGGTTTCAGCCAGCAGTCTCAGCTCTTCGAACCTCAGAAGGAATGTTTGAGAAGAAAGCACACTTTCTAGCCTCAGACAGCCCTAAGAAAGGTCAGCTCACAGGGTTTATTCAGCGCATCAATAAGAAGAACCTTCCAGCCTGCGGCGGGGAATCAGATGGCAGTTGCTGGGGACACTGATGGTGTCAGGGCTGTTCACAGGGCTTTCGCAGATGGGAGGATGGCCATCAAATACCACCCTATCCACTGAGGGCCTCCTGGGCTTTAGAGAGTTTCGGATACAGCAGTGAGTAGTCACGACATTTCCCAACAAGAAGGCTTGAGGGACTGTTTGTTCCAGCTCATCCAAAAGAAATGAAAAGAAGAGGAGAGGCGTGTCTATCTTATTGGGAAGGCACTGGTGCTGGCCAATCAGAAAGCTAGACGGTCTTGTCATGCAGATGAGGGGAGGCACAGGGATATCATTAACCCAACTCATGTTAGTCCAGTGCTGCATTTGAGCCAGGTCCTGAGCTGGGCGCTGAGGGCACAGTGGGGAAGGGGGAACAATGAGAACCCAAGGCGTTCATGATCTGGGGTCCTCAACAAGGTATATACACATCTAACCAAAATTCTGGAAGCAGTCTGACCAGAGCCGTGATGAAGTGCCAGGTTCCTGCAAGGGCACGAATTCACATTTGGGTTAGAGTAAGGGTGATTTATGGGAAGACAAGAGGAGAAGGTGGCCTCTGAGATGGGTCTTGTAGGATGTGGAAGATCCTACAAATCCTTATTAATTTGACATATTAATAAGGAGCTCAGTGGCTATGGGAGTTTTAGTCCCAGGGACATTCTTGGGAGGAGTCAGAAGAGTCATTCTAGGCTCCTGGGGAGGGTTCTTCCTCTGCTCACTCCATGCCTGAAGGCAATGGTGACACCTGGGAGCCTCTCTCCACTGAGGTACCTTCTGTCATTCCTGGCACTCGGGCCCACGAGCAGGAGACTCGGCTCTAGTTCTGGCACATTCTGGCATTCAGGGAGACTGCATCCCCTCTCTGGGACACCGTTTTACCACTTAGAACCGAGGAGAGTTAGGTCAGCCAAGAGGGTCAGTGTTAGGGAAAGGTGGGCCCACAGAGGCTGTCTTAGTTCCTCCTCTCCCCATCCAGAAGGGCTTCTCCCTACTGGACTGAGCTACTAGTTTCTGACAGAAGAGAGAATGACCCATCCCTCAGGTGTGTTCAAGTGTGTGTGTGTGTGGGTGTGTGTGTGGTAGGAAATTCACTGGAATGGGCCTCCCAAACATTTTAGAATTCCTCCAGACTGACACTTGCCCCAGTCATCTACCTTCCCCTCCCACACCTTCCACCCCCAACACCGCCACATGCCAGTGTGCCTGTGGTACATGACGTCCTGATGCCCAGCGGACTCTCAGGAAACTGGCTGGCTGCCAGGCTCAGCACAGGCTTGCCTCATGAGGAGAGCTGCTGGCTCCTGAAAGCCCTTTATTTGTCAGCCTGTGAGTGCTCACTCCCGTGTGCCAAGGTGCAACAGGAGTCTAATGAAGGAGTTATTCATGTGAAAACCTTAAATGCAAATAGACAGAGGCCCCCACGAAAGACGCTCTCTCAGAAACTCACTGGAAGACTGATGTACTGTTGGCCGTGGGTGGGTCACCCCTTTCCTTGCCAGCCCATTCTGGACTGTTTTCTCAGAGGAAATGCTTCCTCGGATGGAACTGGGGGCTGTCTCCTCATGACTTTGATCTCTGGTCCCAGGTGTGTCTTCTGGCAAGACCAAAGCCCTGCCACTCATTCAGTGCCCCACCTCCTCCCTTCTGGGTTCTTCTCTGCTGATTCTGTTAAGCTGCTTCTTAGTAGCTCAGGCCTCTTGACTGGGTCCTCTCTGATGGGTGCTTCTTGCACGTCTGTAGTCTTTGGGTTGTTCAGCACTGACCTCCTCAGGTCAAGAGGACTTGTACTCCATGCTGGGCACGGCAGGGGGACACAAGGACATAGTGTCCTGGTGGCTCACAGTCCAAGAAAGGAGATACCAGCCCCCTGCAAATAAGTGCTTCAAAAGAGACACAGAGAAGGTTCTAGAAATTGTGGACAGGAATCCAGAGTAACATCCAGCTTGGTGGTGGTGGTGGTGGTGATGGTGGTGGTATGTGTGTCTGTGTGGTGGGGGAAGCCAATGGGGATGAGAACCAGGAAAGATACCAGGGGAAGGTGGCTTTGAGTTAAGAGTCATGTAAAGGATTTGATCAGGGAAAGATGGGGGATAATCCAGAGAACGGTGAACAGGAAGATGGAAAAACCAGAGCAGGTACAAGAAACTGAAGAACAGTCTGGCAGATGTGTGGGTATAGTTGGGGATCAATGGAATTGATGTTGGAGAGATAGCCCTTTCTCAAGAGGCTTGACTGCTGTGTTAGGAAATTTAGCCCTGTGAGCTGCATTTTCTCTCTTTGCCTCTCCAGATCCAGTCTCAAGTCCACTGTGGTAGATTAATTACAAAAACGATCTTCAGAGCACCTGGGTGGCTCTGTTGGTTAGGCGACTGCCTTCGGCTCAGGTCATGATCTTGGAGTTCCAGGATCGAGTCCCGCATCAGGCTCTCTGCTCAGCAGGGAGTCTGCTTCTCCCTCTGACCTCTCCCCTCTTATGCTCTCTCTCTCTCATTCTTGCTCTCTCAAATAAATAAATAAATAAAATCTTAAAAAAAAAAAAAAAAAGACCATCAATTACCGCCCTCCTTGCATCCATGCCCCTTTGCTATGTACCTTTCGCCGCCGTCCTGCTCTGATTCTGAGCTCAGCCATGTGACTCACTCGGCCCGTGGGATGGTAGCAGCTGCACATTAGCAGAAGCTTGACAAGTGATTGCACCTTGGGGCTTGTCCCCTCCTAGAACCCTGCCACCAAGAGGCTAAGCACGCCAGTGGCCAAGAGGAAGAACACGTGGAACACGACACATGGAAGAACACTGCCCACAAACGCATGGGTGAGTCCCAGCAGAGATCAGCAGTACTCCCCAGTTGCATCCAGGCCAAATGGCCAACCTACAGGATTGTGAGCTAAATAAATGGTTGCTGTTTTAAGCTTCTAAGTGCCGGGGCACTTTGTTATGTGGCAAAAGCCCTCCACTACAGGAACAAGGCCAGAGTCAAGGGATCCGGGTTTGGAGGTCCTGAGGTATGAAGAGTATATTTTGCACGTGGGAGAAATGTGAATAATTGTGGCTGGAGCCCAGGATGTGGCAGGTCGCAAAAAATATCCAGACCCTCTCTCCTCCCCTCAAGAAGTAGACTGTATTCTTCTACCCCTCGAATCAGGATGGCCCTGCGACTCTTTCCAGGCAAAGGTACAGGAGCAAATACAATGGAAGTAGAGAGCTGAAAAGGAACTTGGAGGTTCGTCTGACTGCTGCTCCTGGAGCCCTTGTCTGCTTTGTACATAAGCCTAAGCTAGCCACCTGTAGGGCAAGAGATCTGTGTGGAGAGAGGCCCATGTCTTTCTAACCAGCTCACACGCAAGGCCTTCCTAACTAGCCAATCCTGGTCAACCCACCAATTTACTGCGGACACATGAGTGAGTCTAGCTGAGCTCAGCCAAGCCAGGCACAGATGGGACCAGAAGAACCGCCCAGCTGAGCCCAGCTCACATTGTAAATTGCTACGCTACAAAATCAAGGCCTCAATTATTCATCATTGTCTTCAGGCGTTAATTTCGGAGTGGTTTGTAACGGTTCCCTGACCCAGCCCTCCCGTTCTGGTGCCAGGAGGCTGACCCGTATGGGCTGCCTCAGTGAGTTCCTATGCTCTCTGCCTTCTGCCTGGAGACTGAGATGGAGACCTCTGTCCTCCTGGCTCCCACCCTGCTGGGCCATATGCTTTGGCCCCAGACCCCATCAGCCTGCCCTACGGCCACGGCTCACTTTCGCTGCTTCCTATGTTTCTTCAGTCTGGGTTGGAGGGTGGGGAGCTAACATCCCCACGACGCTGCCAGCCCGAGGCTTCTTCAACCTTCCTTAAGCCTGCCCACACCTTCGTCTTTGCCCCATGACCCACCGAGTGGCCACCTGTTTCTTGAAAGGACCCTCACTCGCACACCTTGTTCTGTGAGCAGGTAGGATCTTCTTGCGTTTTCGTAAACAGGTACATCCAATTTAGGGAGAGTGGGACGGATCCTCTGCTCTCATGGGTCCTGCTCTGAACCTCCCACAAAAGCTGCTTTTGGCTCAGACGTTTGGAAAGTCATGCTGGCGGATAGGACTGCCAAGGAACAACTTTCCTGGGAGCCCATCTGGAGCAGTGCTCTCTGCAGAGAATAGTCATGGCCACTTTCCCGGCCAACTCTCCAAGTTGAAGAATGAGAAATGAGCCCTTCCGGTGCCCCCTGGCACCTTTCCTCTTCAGGAGAGAATTTCTCTTGAGCACTTTTAATCAAGCCTTAATGCGCCCTTTGAAGCAAATCAGAGTCACTTTGCCTGAGAACCTTGGTTAGCAGAAACACGGCCCTGCCCCATTTTTTCCAAACCACCACCCAGGCAGTCAGGGGGCCCCGTGACAGAGATCCCACCAGTGTGAGGCTCTGTGCAAGGCCTTGTATCGTTAACAATAGTAATAACTGATAACGAGGAGGAGGAGATGGATGGATGGCAAGGCAAGCTGAGGACCCACCTCTGCCACCACCATTGCCATTGTCTCTGATGGAGAAGCATTTGCGCCTCTGCTGTCAAGTTCAGTCGGGAAGCTTTCTAATGTATATCAGAGCTTGACAAGGGTGGTGTGAGTAGGGGTGATGTGTATTTCTCATCTAGAAGGGTGGGGCGGGGAAGGACCTGTATCCTTTCAGTGGTGAGAAGGGTTCAATTGTAGGGAAGCATGAAGCACCACACAGGCCAGCTTACATGCCGTTCCCACCATGCTTCTGCACTGGCCTGAGCACAGGACCGGCATGGCCCCTCACTCTCAGGAAGCCACCCTTCTTTTCTTAGCGGAGCAGTACTGATCACTTGCAGACAGAAGGCACTGGCATTCCACTCCTGAGGCTGTCAAATTTGTAAGACATAGGGCGGGGGCTTTGGGAAACTGAGGCTTGATTACTTATGAAGAGACAACTGACAGAATCCAAAGGGACAAAAGGATTTGGTGACATTTGAGGGGAGAATGAGGGATACATGTCTGTATTCACCTTTTAAGCACAACAGTTCTTTGTTGTATGGGACTGTCCTACGCATCACACAATGGTTACTGTCCCTGACCCCAGCCCATGGGGTGCCAGTAACACCTCCCAGTCCGTGTAACAACCAAACATGCCTCCTTCCTCTTCCACCACTCCTGGGTCCAGGTGGATGGGCAAGATGGCCACTAGTTGGAAAACACTGCCAGGGACGGGGCCACAGGGAGGGAGGGAGAGGGCAGAGAGGGGAGGGCAACTTCCAAAAGCTTGGGGTGTATCCAGGGACAGCCTCTTGCAGGAGCTCTCCCTCTCTCTCTGACTCGTATGCGCATGACACAGTAACAGGACCCTGAACTGAAGAAACTCTTAACCTCCCCTGGAGACCAGAGAAGGTGAGGCATTGAGGCGAGAGGCAGGATGAGTACGGGTAGGGGAAGTCTTCAGTCTCCCCTGGTGAGTGGCAGCCAGTGGCCTCCATGGTTATGGGGCCCAAGACCGTGAGGACCATTCCTCTGAAGGTGAAGGTGTGGCTGCAGTGAAGAAGATAAGCTCTATCTCTTCAACTTCCCGTATGTCGTAAGACACGGTCTGGGGGCAGAGGAAAGGAAGGAGCTGGCCGTGGGGCTACAAGTGTAATTAGCTCAGACTTATTCCTGCTGCTCTCTGCCGGGAATGACCCTCCCCCAGGTCTTGCATGGCTGGCTCCTTCTCTTAATTCAGGTCTTTGCTAAACTAGACCTCTCCTTCCTACCCCAGCACTTGTTATCCTTTCTCCTAGTTATTTTCTTCAAAGAACTTGTCAGCATCTTCGATTAGATTATTTATTCACTTACTTACATGAGCTTTCATGAATGTAGGTTCATTGGAGCAGTAAATTGGTGTGTCTCTTTCATTGGTATATCCCTAGTGCTGGTCACATAATAGGTACTCAATAAATATTTGTCGAATAAACTAATAGAATGCTGAGCGCTGTGCTAAGTAATTTGTATGCATTGTCTCATAGACTCTCTAAGGTAAATACTATATTATCCCCATGTTTTGCAGAACCCAAGACTGAAGGGGAGATTGTAAATAACCTGCTTGAAGAAAAATGGTGGGAAGGTTTTGTGAGCTAGGCTATGTTGTGGTTAGTTCCTCCGTGAGTACCTGAAATCAAATGCTTCCTCACCACTGAAAGGATAAATGTCTGTCCAAGCCCTACCCATCTCGATAAGAAATACATCGCACCCCTACCACAAAGTCCTATGGCTACTGATAAAGCGGTGCAGTAAGGATTTGATTGACTCCAGGACCCAGAGTCTTGCAGGAAAACAAGCAGAAATACAAATTACCGTATTTTACAGGAGCAAATGCTAAGTGCCCCCAAAAGAGGCGTGGCTGCATGCAGGACTGTGGGATTTTAGAGAAGGGGAGGCAATCACTCCCAGCTGGAAGTAGGAATGGGTCAGAGGAGAAGGCTGCATTAGCTGAGCCTGGAAGTATTTAGGTGTGTGGAAATGGAGCAGAGAGAGGGGATGTGGGCCAGAACTCGAAGAAGCGTATCAGCCCTCCAGGGATTGGTGGCTCTGGAGTGAAGGATCCACACAGGGGGTGGTGGGAAATGACTCCGGATAGGAGGCCAGGGACCACTGCATGGAGGGTACTGAGCCAGAATGAGGCTTTTATATGTTTTATGAAGCAATGGGAGCTCCTTCAGTACTGATGCTGGCAGATAAGTTGACAAGATTTACGTCCCACCAAAAGCCTCCAATGCTTCCATTTCAGCAGGAAATCTCCAGTGGGAGAAAGCAGGATTGCCAGAACTTGCTGGAGGGGCTCCCTGAAAGGAAGATGTGCCTGGGAAAATCAGGGGTTATTTCTTGGGCATCCATGCTGCTATCTCAGATCGTTTCCCTCGGAGTAGACAACAGCTTCAGGTAGAAGCTTGCACGCCGTTCCCACCATGCTTCTGCACTGGCCCGGGCACAGGACTGGCACGGCCCCTCACTCTGGGGAAGCCACCCTTCTTCTCTTAGCAGAGCAGTACTGATCGCTTGCAGACAGAAGGCACTGGCATCCCACTCCTGAGGCTGTCAAATTTGTAAGACATAGGGTAGGGGCTTTGGCTTTGGTTTGTTCAAAAATATGATTTGGGATTCAGTCTGGCCCCAACCACACTTCCAGCCTCACCTCCACGGTACGCTCCTTACTTCGTGTCATTGTGCACCTGCTGGGGCCTTCCACTCCTGTCCACTCGGCAACCACCTGCGCCACAATCCATGTCACGTGATCATGACAGTGACAATGGTCGGTCACCTTCACATACTCTTTTGGTTAGAAGCCAGCAAGTCCTGCCCAAAGTCAAGGGAAAGGGATCATGCAAGGGCAAGAACATAAGAGGAGGGATCAGCGGCCCATTTCAGCATCTCTGTGCCACACCTGTCTTTCTCCCAATCTCCCTGTCTACTCTACAAGCCTGAGCCTAAACACGATTTCGTGAAAGCTTCCTTTATCTATCCCAACCTGAATTCTCTCTTTTCTGAGCTCCCACAGGGCATCGCTTAAATGGTTTTTTGGTGTCTCATACATTGATTCTGGCATTTGACAAATACATTTTGAATATCTACTATCCGCCTGAGGCTAGAGGTAGTATAGTGTAACCATTAAGGCTGAAAGTTCTGGAACCAGAAGCTGTCAGTCCAAATCCCGTGTCCTCTACTTCATGCCGGGTCTCCCCTGTAAATAACATTACCAGATACAGCGTTGTGAGTCAGGTTTAAATGAAATCACACATGTAAGAAGCTTGACACCAAACTGGGCTCATAGTAAGAAATAAGTAATGGTTAAATCTTAAGGTAGGTACTGGGGAAGCAAGAGTGATTCTGTGGGATGTGGTCCTGCCTTCCCAGCATGCAGCCTGATTTTTTTCATGTGTGTTTTTACGTGTGCCTCACCTCCTAGCCTCACCTCAGGGCACATCCCAGCCTCTGTCAACCTCAACACCACTTAGCACGAGATCTAGAACTCTCGAGGCTTCGGTGTCTAGGTCTTTAACCTGTTGTCTAGGTCTCTAACCTAATGCCCACTGGCAGCCGACTATATCCATCATGTGCCATGTGCTCAGATGGGAAATTATGGAATTGGTGAGAAATCACAGCTGACTGGGCGTTTTGCCTTCCTCCTCCCCTGCTTGCTGTTTGGCAAATGCGAGTTACTAGCGTGTCCTGTGGATGAACTTCCCAGTGTGAGAACTCAGGGAGCCAGGATGGGGAGTGCGTGGGCAGAGGGCGGAGGGCACTGGCTGAGCGGGGAAGAGAGCCAGAGCCTCCGAAGCCGCATGGTGGATGTTTTATTGTTTGCTTGCCCAGAATCTAACCTCTCCCTTCCTAATCTGCAAGAATCCTTGCTGTGTGAGTATTAGTGGGAGGCAGGGCTCTGTCCCACACAGAGAAAGTCAAAGGCCCAGCCATCCCCCTCCCGTGTGCCGGCATCCAGGGCCTGGGGGCTGAGGCAGAGTTTGGCTTTGGGCTGCCGGGTTGGTTAGTTCAGGATCCACGGGCTATCTCAGGAGTCCTAGACGAGTAAGACGGTTCAGCCCATCAAGCATCTTTCTACCCCGTTTCAGCTTCTGAGATGCCTGCCTGTCTTGGGGCTGGGAAGGACGTGGTTCAAAGCTGAATCAAAGAGGGTGTGTCCTCTGCAAATAGCATTGTCTCAGCTCATGCTCTGCTGTCTAGTTTCTCCTTCCTTCCTTCCTTCCTTCTTTCCTTTCTTCCTTCCCTTCCTTCCTTCTTCCTTCCTTTCTTTCCTCCCTCCCTCCCTATTTCTTTCTCTTTCCCTCTCTTTTTCTTTCTCTCTCTTTCTTTCTTTCTTTCTTTCTTTCTTTCTTTCTTTCTCTCTCTCTCTCTTTCTTTCTTTCTTTCTTTCTTTTTTTTCTTCTTTCTCTTTCTTTCTTTCCTTTCTTTTTCTTTCTTTCTCTCTCTCTCTCTCTCTCTCTTCTTTCTTTCTTGCAGGGAAGTTGAGGGAGAGAGTAAAACTGCAATTAGCTCCTGCCTTTGCTGTCTGGGCCTGCACCCAGCTCATCAGGACGGAGCCCACAGCATTCACATGTCAAATGTGTCACCAGGGGCTAATTGCAGCCTCAGAGACAGGGAATGGGAGAGGAAAACTGGGCCATAAGAAAGTCAGAAAAGCAGGGTGTTTTTTTTTAAGCTGCTACTTATAAAAAAATTAGGATTCTCAAACTGGAAAGAAAGGCTGGAAATAAAATCACAGAGTTGGACTCAACCTGGGGAGTTGGCTGATCAGAAATTCACGCTGTGGCAGGCCGTGTGCTCTGCCCACCCAGGAGCTCCCCCTTCTTCCTTGCTGTCAGTACCCCCAGTCTGCTCAGGTCCTGGGCACCCAGGACTTCCTGGGTACTCCCCATGCATACCAGCTTATTAAGCGGATTCCTGTCTTTTTGCCAGCGACTGGTTGAGGCGCACCAGTGTGACTCCACCCGAGCCCACGACGTGGAAAGCGAAACCTGGGAAGGCTCCTGGGAAGACTTTCTTCATTTGTGAAAGAGAGTCAGTACTCGCTCCTGCCCATATTCGGTGTTTGTGTGAGGACGTGTCACCTGCAACTGTGACAGCCTCTTGGACCATGAGGGGAAACCCAGGAGGACCCCAGGGAAGCTGTCCCAGAGCCCTGACACCTACCAGCGGATTCACCCGTGTCAGGACTTTCTATTATGTTCGATGACAGGGCGCCTTTCTATGATAGACAACAAATTACTGTTTAGGCAACTTTTAATTTGTGATTCTGTTACTTGCAGCCTCAAGCCTCCTAACTGACGTGGCTGCTCGCGCCCCCTTCACCAGCCTCTTCCAGAATACCTCCGGGAACGGAGCACTCACTACCTTGCTGCCTCACGCCAGCCGAGGCCTTTGGACAGCAGCGGATGTCCTCTCTGGTGCCCAACGGAAATCAGACCCTCACAACTAACCCCACGATGGAGCCTGATTTCTGCCTTTCGGATCAAAAAGAACAAGTCTTCCCCCTCCTTCTCTGTAGGCCTTGGAGGACAGCTTTCATGCCCATCTGCGTTCTTGGCTTTTGCCACTTTTTCGGGTCACTGAGAGCCACCCTATCCAAGGCTGGCTCAAACTCCCACCTAAACCCATTACCTTCTAGATGAGAAAACCAGGGCTGAGAGAGGGGACGGGGCCTGCTCAAAGTCACACAGCTGGCCAGAGGCCGAGCCCCTCAATAATGGAAGGCAGATGATAAGAAGGACATGGAAAGAATACAGGCAAAAAAAGTTATTGATCTTTTTTTTTTATCAATACTTAAGCCAGATTTTTATTAAAACTCAATAAGCAAATCTTGGAACACTGAAAAAATAAAATAAAAATTAAAAAAAAACTCAATAGGCAAATACCTAGTAGTGCAATTGCCGCGTCATAGGGTACCTCTATTTTTTTAATTTAATTTTATTTTTTCAGTGTTCCAAGATTCATTGTTCATGCACCACACCCAGTGCTCCATGCAATACATGCCCCCCTCAATACCCACCATCAGGCTCACGCAACCCCCCACCTCCCTCCCCTCCAAAACCCTCAGTTTGTTTCTCAGAGTCCACAGTC
>JAPYYM010000626.1:0-14464 GCA_028534135.1 Potos flavus
CTTGACTTCTTAGTGAACATTCCTTGAGTTATTGTCTGTCTTTCCCGTATCATTCCAGGTTATTGGGATCGTGTTTGCTGTTGCTGGCTTTTGTATCTTAACTGTTATAATTTTTAGTACATGATGATAGCACCCAATAAATATTTATTGTCTAGAATCATATACTTGAGGCTTGAAACTAAGTGCAAAAATCTCTTTTTCACCACTATCCTAAATTGCATAGAAAATTCATATATTTTCTGTTCTCATTAATGCCTATTGTTTTGATTTTGCAACAATATTATTTTAAAAACAAGCACAGTCTTTTATCTCTTATCATGGCTGTCCTTTTTTATCATCAACCTTCTCTACTTTGTTCTGGTAGATACCACATTTGAAAAAATTTTGTCGTAGGCCCAACACTGAGCTGCAGAGAAATAGTGGTTTAAGTTTTATCAGAGAAGAACTGTGGTCACAATGATAGTCAAATGCTGGAACAGGTTTCTTGGAATGTGTGGCTGATTGGTAGTGCACAGGATCAAGAATCAAATGTATATGTTTTTAAATTTCAAAAATAGAGATGATATTTTTGGAAGCTCAAATGCTTAAAAGATAGTATGATGAGAATATATTAACTATTAAGTTGACTGAATAAAATTAGCAAAGTTTTAGTGGCATCTTCTAAAAGAATAAACATGTCTATAATCCATGCCTTAATTTGAATATCAAATACCTAGAATTACACGTAAGCCTATGCCATATTGGAGGATAATCTTGAGTTCTGCCTGTAATTCCTACCATTGTTCTCTTCCAACAAAGACTTTAAGGGAGGGATCAGGATGTTTATACCTCCTGGCATAATATGCATGACCTAATAGAACTATAGGTGGAAACACTGGAAAAGTAAACATAAAATTATGACTGTGGATATTGTTAAAAAAAAAAAAAAGAACAACGGTTGCTGAATAGTTTTTTTTTAAAGGTGATTTACAGACTAAAATAAAACAAAGCACATTTCCTGTGCTTCTCAGTAGTTTAATATTAAATTATCTATATAGCAAAAGAAAGAAGACAGGATTAATTAAAATACTCCCTGATATTTTAGACATGGAAATATTTTAATGAAAAGTGCTGCCAGTTGTTTGTCAAAGCTAACATTAAAGTTTATTTTTATTAGATAGTAAGAGAATGGAATTAAAAACTGTCCTGGACTTGGTTATTGATAGGTCAAATCTCTAATGCTTCTTGTGGCATTAGAAATATCTCCTTTAATTTTTAATGTTTAAGATGAGATTCTCTTAATAGCATGAGTAATTTCTTCTCTTTCTTTAGGGCATGATAATTTGCATACATGTTTATTTTCTTCCTCCAAGAAAACAATCACTTATGAAAGAATGGCTCACTTTTGTCCCACAAAAGCTTCAATCTCTAATAAGTTAGCTTTAATTCTCAGAATTAAGGAACAAAGACAACAAGACTGAAATCAAGATAAGGACTTAAATCATGTGGGAGTGAATGATTTGTTGTTTCACTTCATAAGATTTTAATGTGGTTTAGTGGAATTCCATTGATTTTTCTAGTCTTTTTTTTTTTTTTTTTAAGAGGCTTTGTTAGATAAATTCTGATCCATTCTGCCTATTTAGCTGCTGACTTCTAGTGTTGCAGTGGTACGTGATTCAACAGGAGAGCAATTTTTGGAAATAGGGTTTGTCAGCTGAGTTGCTATATTCGAGTTTTTTCTCTCAGCTGAAACAAACTTGATTCCATCGTCAGTAGGCGGTGCATCAAAACAGTGTTGACCTTGTGTATGTACATGACTGTTACATGAATAACTGAAACATGAGTATACTTCTAGTCATTTCATATAATTAAGACTTGAAGATTAGTGTTCTTTTCAGTGAACTAGGTGATAATAATATTGGTTCTTTATGAACTATGAGGGTTTTAATTGTGAAAGAGGTAGGTAATGTGGTACTTCACATAGGATGAATGAATGTATGAGGTGAAGGCCAAAATCATATTCAGTTGTCTTTTTTAAAAAAAAAAAAAATTTTATTTATTTGCAAGAGAGAGAGCGAGAACATGAGCAGGGGGAGGGGCAGAGGCAGAGGGAGAGAATCTCAAACCGACTCCCCACTGATCTGCAATCCCAGGACCCTAAGATCATGACTTGAGCTGAAGTTGGATGCCTAACCGACTGAGCCACCCAGGCATCCCTATGTTGTTTTTCTTAATGCATGATTTGTTCTTTTTTGTCTTTACCAATTGGCTTTAGTTTCACTTTGAAAAATAATTCCTTGTTAGTCTTTTGGTTTTAAATGACCTTAAATTAATTTTGAAAATGTGTAGAATTGGGACCCTTATTTTCTTCTTGTAAAAATTATCGTGACTATTTAAGTTCCTAATAATGCAGTGTATGAATGGTAATTGGTAGTAGAAGAAACAGGATTCAGAAACTTTCTTCTAGCTGGGATGTCATTTACCAGAGAATATGAGACAAGCATATGAAATCTCTTTTCTGTGTTTTGTCATTGGTTTTAAAAGGCATTTCACGTCTCTTCTCTTGATGCTAATCAGATGTTTATAGATTGTAAGCCAGCTTTTTTATTTTTACTCTAAATTTAACAACATTTAAATAAATAAATAAATTTAACAACATTTATTGATTACCTAAAGAAAGTGTCTCTAAAGCCCCACTTTTGTATTATATATAATTCTAATGTACTTGATTATCTAGTTTTAGACCAGAATTATAATAAAAGCAGAGAATTAGAAGTGAGGAAACAGACTACCATAAGAAGAAATGCTTATAGCAATGAGAACTGGTAGCTAGCTTAATCTAGAGAGCAAAGAATGAGATGGAAAAATGGAGAGAAATAACTAAAAAATCATGGACGTCTTGGTTGACGTAGCTAGCCTAGAAGCAAGCAGCCCTCTAGAAGGTCATTTGTGAATTATGATACATTATATTAACTGTCCCAATAATTGTCCTGTATTATTGGGAAAAGATTAAATTAAGTTCCATATATTATGTTTTAAAAGGCAGGAAAGTTTATAATACTCTGGGAAATTTCCTTTCAAAGTGACTGCAAAAAGAAATGTTTTTATACTTAATGGAAAACCTTTAACTGAGTGGAAATTTAGCTGTTCAGAAAAACTTATTCTACCAGTTTATATTAATTGTTGTATTCTAAACATCAGTCATAATATGACATCGCTCACATTATTATCAACCATCAATCACTCTGACTTCTTTCTTTTCTTCCCCCTGACAATTCATTCAGAAGGTTTAGCTTTGACACTGATGGAAGGTGATAGGTGTTCCAAAGGAACATTTAAAATAGAAGAAGCTTTGGCATGCTCAAATGCTTACATTCTGATTTGGAAGAGTTGTTGGCGAGGGAAAGAAAAAGACTAATGATGAGGGCAAAGAGGAAGAAGTCACAAGTGCCATATTTAAGCAGACTTTGGAGCCTGCCGTATCCGGAGTATAAGAAATGGGGCTGGGGTCCAGCGCATGGGCGGCAGGGCTGGTTTACATGGAAGCACCTGTGCTTTCCCAGTGTAGCTGGAGGGAAGAAGTATGAGCCAGACATTTGCTTGGAGGGTTTATAGGTTTGGTGGTAGGAAGATGAGCAAGTTCTTGTCTGATTTTTGAGGTCATCTGCTGAGAGTGAGAGGAAAATTGATGGCATGTCCAAGGCTTGATGGTGATCTTATGAAATAGTCACGGTGGAAAATAGGAGGTTTTAAAAATCGTGTTGCTGAGCTACTTCAGCTTATGAGTTTATAGTGGAGCCAATTGCAAAATTTAATGACTTTTCTCTAACATGGCAGCCAGGGGATAGGGCCAGAGAAGGAAAATGGTTGATTACATTCAGATTGGACTATACTAAAATAGTACTGTTGGATTTGGTCACTAGAGATAGTGGACTGCAGCAGAAAAGGAGTAGTTTTATTTTATTATTACATTAACTTTCAACCACCATATTATGTATGAATTTCATATACTGTTATATACTCTTTTTGCACAGTGGTTAATGATATTCAAAAAATAATATTATTCTTGGAACATTCTTGAAAAACTGTACAAGCCGAGCCTCTGAACAAAAGCAGCTTGTTACTGCTATTTATGGAAGGTTAAATCTGTATTAGTCACTTTTTAATCAGAGAAACAGAACTAATGAGAGACACACAGACACAGGCTTCTTACAGGGATTTGAACTTAACGCAATTGTGGGAGCTAGGTAAGCCGTCTTTTTAAGGCCGTGTGTTTGCGTCTTTGAAGTCCAGAGTTAGGCACTTGGGAAGGGAAAAGGAATGTAAAGAGAGGGGGAATGAGAACAATCTGGAACTGAGCTTGAGCTGGGGCTCTGGAGGACGGACAGGAAACACATGTCTGTTCTTGTAGCCTGTGGCCTTGTAGTGCGGCCATCCTGTAGACCAGGCCAGGAGCTAGTAAATACGCACATCTGACCCAGAGCTGGGAGAAGCTGAAAGAGGATGGAGGGGATGGGGGAGCAGTTGCAGACCCAGCTGCTGTGCGATGTAGGAGGTGAACGAGCAGGTAAGTGGGCAGTGTAGGTTCTAAAATGGCGGCTCCTTCATGGCTGTTTCCCACGTCTCCTGTAAGAGTCTCTCCCTTCACCCACCCTGACCAGAAACACAGAAAAGGGAAGTCTGACAAATGTCTGTCAGAGTAGTCAGATTGACAGTAACCACAACCCGTGTCTTTTTACCTTGGCATGCCTCCTTAAACTGTATTTAATCTCCAAATAAAGAAAATAACAAAGAAGCCATCTTCTGTCTAGCACGGTACAGCTGTCCCAGGTCCAACCAAGCCCTGCTAACCCTTTCCCCACAGAGAATACAGCTACTTGTAACGTTTATGGTGGGTGGTAAAGAGATGAGAGAGGGAAAGAGAAGAGAAAATTCTAGTTGATACTTAAATGTATCTTCACATACATATTCATATCAAAGTAGTGAAGAGATATTTTAACGATTATGAAATGGTTATGTGGTTTTAGCGTTTATAACTGCTTTCCTGTGCTGCTTGTTCCATATTCCTTTACCCGCAGCAGCACTCTAGCTGCCCATGGTTCCTTGCCTGGTAGGGTGGACCCAAACCTTCATTTATTAGTGGTCCTGCCTTAATTTGAGTTGTTGTCGTTTATCATTGACTTTAACGCTAGGCCATGAGACTCCTGAGAGGTGCCCTAAAAGATCTCCTGCATTCCTGTTGCGCGGCCCCTGGCTCCTGTTATGCAGCACCCACCCAGGCTGCCCTTACGCAGAATCAGTCACTCCAGCCAGCGTAGGGACGCCCTTCTTTGCCCTTGGTTTAGTGGACCAAGGAGCCAGAGCAGCCAGGGGGCGGTCTCCCTTCCAAGTGCAGTGAGTCATTGTTGTGTCCCTTGGCAGAAGGATTCCTCCCTTTGGAACTAAAACTTGTACACCAGTAGGGCCTAAAGTCACGGGATGGGAAGCATAAGTTTTCTAGTGTATCAACCGCAGTAATAATGAGATGGGACACTCCTGTTTTCCCCTAGATTCCTAGACCTGTGAATCCTGGCGATGGGAGAGAGAGCATTACAGTTTGGTTGTTGATTTAGAGCACACGGTTCATTCTGGGGGACATTGCCCTAGCCCCAGCAGGTGCCAGCCAGCATTTCTCATTAAGTCTGGAAAAGGGCAGTTGACTGTTCTGGTCAGCTAGCTGCCTGAGGGTGATGGGGAACATGATGAATTATATGGGGCTGGACCACTGCCTGCTGCTCATCATTGCCTGATGGGTGCAGTGGGCCTGGACCTGTGCATTCAGTAGGCGTGGACCCAGGGCCGCGTTGTATTTGCTATGAAATTACTTCCTTGGGCAGAGGAGTATGTGTGATACCTTGATGATATAAGTCCAGAGATGGTGGTTTTGCCAGAAGTATTGATTTGCATTTCCCTGTGCTGATTGGCCATTTGTGTATCTTTCCTGGGGAAATGTCTGCTTAGAACCTTTGCCTCATTTTGGATCAGGTTGCTCGGTTTTCATTTTTCTGTTTTTTTGCTACTGTTGAGTTGTAGGAGTTTTTTTGTTTTTTTTTTTTTAAGATTTTATTTATTTATTTGACAGAGAGAGAGAGAGAGATCATAAGTAGGCAGAGAGGCAGGCAGAGAGAGAGGGGGAAGCAGGTTCCCCTCTGAGCAGAGAGCCTGATGCGGGACTTGATCCCAGGACCCTGAGATCATGACCTGAGCCGAAGGCAAAGGCTTTAACCCACTGAGCCACCCAGGCGCCCCAGGAGTTCTTTATATATTTTGGATATATGGTTTGTGAAGATTTCCTCCTGTTCTGTAGGCTGCCTTTTCACTCTGTTGACAGTGTCCCTTGGTGCACCAAAGTTTTTATAAGTCTGATGAAGTCCAGCTTAT
Organism: Potos flavus; assembly: GCA_028534135.1. Classification (NCBI taxonomy): domain Eukaryota; kingdom Metazoa; phylum Chordata; class Mammalia; order Carnivora; family Procyonidae; genus Potos; species Potos flavus. The sequence continues at coordinate 6,400 of JAPYYM010000626.1, forward strand.
CCATTTTTGCTTTGTTGCCTGTGCTTTTGTTGTTACAACCAAGAAATCATTACCAAATTTAATGTCAGGAAGCTTTTCCTCTGTGATTTTTTTCCAAGAGCTTTAGAGTTTAGTTCTTAAGTGTAGGTCTATGACGTGTTTTGAGTTAATTGTTATATATGGTATCAGTTAAGGGTCCAACTTTTTTTTTTTTTTTTTTTGGGATGTGAATATCCAATTTTCCCAACACCATTTGTTTAAGAGACTGTCATTTCCCCTTTCAATGGTCTTGGTACCCTTGTGAGAATATTCTGACCATATGTGAGAGGGCTTATTTCTAAGCTCTCTCTTCTTTTCCTTTTTAAAAATTTTTTTAAAGATTTTATTTATTTGAGTGAGAAAGAAAGAGAGCACAAGCAGGGGGAAGTGGCAGGCAGAGGGAGAGGGAGAAGCAGGCTCCCCGCTGAGCAGGGAGCCCGATGTGGGATTTGATCCCAGGACTCTGGGATCATGACCTGAGCCAAAGGCAGACACTTAACCGACTGAGCCACCCAGGCACCCCTCTCTCTTCTATTCCATTGGTCTGTTACACTGTTTTGGTTATTGTAGCTTGTAGTAAGTTTAAAATCAGAAAGTGTGAGACCTCTACCTTTGTTCATTTTCAGGATTATTTGTCTGTTTGTAGTCCCTTGAGGGACTACATCCCATATGAATTTTAAGATGGATTTTCCTATTTGTGTAGAAAACAGTATTGGGATTTTGAAAGGCTTTGTGTTGAATCTGTAGAACACTTTTGGTGATCTTCCCTCCTTTCTTTGATGTTTTTTAATGTCATAACTATTTTACCAAATTTTTCTGATTTATTTGAAAAAGAGATTCTTGGAGTTTTGAAATATGATGTGTGAACTTGAGCTTGTACCATCCCATCAGCTTTCTTTAGCACTCTACCTAAATGATGAAGAGTCTTATTTTCATACCCCTCTTTTCTTTATTCACCTCCTTTCTGCCAGCAAATGTTTTGCTTTTCCACTTCGTATACTCAATTCTCCACTTTCTGTTAACATTCTGTCCATCAAAAATTTTTTTGTTGTCAAATATAGGAATGTGATGGCGTGAAGTTCACAGAAGATGTGTACATGATTAATAAATTAAAAGCATTTTGGATCAACGCCCAAATAGAAGATAATGGGAAAAATTCAGATAATTAGAAGGCATAGGAGGAGGGGATTGTAGTTGTCGTGAAGAATCAATTTTGTATTGTGTTGAAGAATTATGCAGATTTAAGAGACAAGACTGTACTCTATTTAATTCAAAACTATGAATCAGAGAAGTTTGGCAACATCCATGGAGCGTAGATTTAAGAAGTACTGTCTTCCATATGCAAAGGATTTGATTTGAATTGAATATATACCCTGATCAGTCATGAACTGGTTTTTAATAACAGCGTTTTTATAACAGTATATCATACGCGGCCTAGGTACTTGTAGAAGTATGTATTCTGCTCCTACTAATACACTTCAGCCAAGAGAAGAACCTACTAGATATCTGTGTTGTCTCTGATGAGTACCTTCACTCAGTTGGGTGTATTTACTCTAGGTGAAATTTAAGGTTTCTTCTCATTCTCTATGCTGCTTCATAAACCGTATTTAAAATACGCCCTTTCTGTTTTTTAAAGATGAATTGCTTAAGAGAGAGGCTTACTGTATGTCATACATTCTTCATTTTTACAGTCAGATAACCTGTTTTGGATTCCTGCTTCTGTCACTTAATAGCTTTGTGATTTTGATGAAGTTTTTAGTCTCTCTTAAGCCTCGTTTTTTAAATCTTACACGTGAGGATGACGGTACCTATGTTGTAGGGATGTTTGGATGAAGGAATACTTAAGATTTCTGTTACTACCTAGCACATGGTTGGTCACTCTATGAAAGTAATTAGTGACTAGTTCTGATATTTTCCAAAACGTAGTATGCTGTAATTGAGATAAAGGTCTGAAGTTAAAATAATTGTAAATCAGGGAAATTCACATAAACAAACAAACAAACCTGAAAGAATAGAGAGATATATGTAAGGGTAAGTATGGAGAAACAGTAGAAGATAAACAAATTCTAGTATAGGCAAGGAAGCTAATGTACTACTAGTAATTAGTAACCTAGTCTCTAATTTTTACCTGGTTCTATCAGTAATGACATTTTAGAAGTATTCTGTTTACATTCTATTTTATTTTCTATTCCTTTTTACTTTTTTAAGGTGGATGTCGATATTACTGGCTTGAGGCCTTTCTTGTTTTCTAATATTGGTGTTTGGTGCTGTAATTGTCCCTCCAAGTACTATTTTAACAACATCCCTCAAATTCGCCTATATTTTATTGCACTTCAGAATAGTTTCTGATTTTCTTATTTATTTGATAGATACATGGGTTATTTGGAACTGGGCTATTTAATTTCCAAATACTTGGCAGTTTTCCAAATGTGTTTCTGCTGGGATTTCTAATTTAATTCCATTGTATTCATTGGACATACTTTATGTTACCTGAATCCTTTTAAATTTCTTAGCACTTGTGTTATGACCACAGATTCATCTCTTGGTAAATATTCTCTCTGCACTTGAGAAGAATGTATATTCTGCTGGTGTTGGACTTTCTGTCAACGGCAGGTTAAATTGGTTCATAGTTTGTTCAGGTATTCAATATGCCTGTTGATTTTTTTCCTGGTTCTATTAGCTATTGAGAGAGGGGTATTTAAATCTCTGACTGCATTTCTGGGTTTGTGGATTTCTTTTGCAGTTCTATCAAGTTTTTGCTTCATATATTTTTAAACTCAGTAATTAGGTGTATAAATTTCAATATTGTTATGTCTGCCTTATGGTATGACCCTTTTATCATTGAGAAATGACCTTCTTTGTCCTTCATAATGTTCTTTACTTTCAATTTTACTTTCTCTGACATGAATACAGCCATTCTGGCTCTTTTCTTTTTCTTTTTTCTTTTTTTTTTCTCTTTGTTTCTAGCTCTTTTCAAATCTTTTTAAATGTTTGCTAAAATCCAAGCATCTTGCTGCTGCTTTGTATTTGATGATAAAAAAGACAGAGTTCTCTTTTGGTCCTTAGTAGACTAAATAGTACTTAGAACCTAGTCTAATGGAAGAAAACACAGTTAATGAGCAGTTATGATATAGTGTGGTCATCATGAAACTGATGGGAGTACAGTACCAGTGGTCTTGGAAGATCCAGGAAAGTTCTTTTTTGAAGGCGAAAACTAAATTGAAGCCTCGGATTGGAAACAGAGTGGGAGTAGAATGGCGCAGTTGGGGGCAGAATTGGTCAGAGAGCAGTGTGTGTGAAGCCTGAAGGGTATTAGTGTTTTGGGGGAATGAAAATAGGATGGTGACCAGAGCATAAAGTTAGGGATATGATCAAATGTGACCAGAAAGGTCATCAATGCCAGATTTTGAAGAAGGTTGTGATAGTAATGGTGGCTCATGTTTGTGAGTCCTTCCTGTGTGTCAGGCATGCGTTGTGAGGATTAAGCAAGATAACCTATTGGGTAGATAGTATTGTTATAACCATTGTGAAATGAGGAAGTAAAGCGTGCAAGGATCACAGAGAGATTAAATAACTTGCCCAAGGCTAAGACAGACGGGAGCTAGAACTTTGCCATGGTCATTCTGACTAGAGAGTCCTAGCTTTTAACCATTATGCTTGTCTGTCTATGATTTAGTAGCCAAACCCCAGTCTGAACTTGCTCCCGTTCACAAGGGAGAGTTCTCTGAGGACATAAACAAAATAAGTAAATAAAATTTTTGTTTTAAGAGCATCACCCTGGCTACAGTTGATGTTTGGGGAGGTGTGGAGAAGCCGCCTGGAGATAGAGTTGAAAATGCTCATGTTCTCTACAGAGTATATGCTGATTTTTAAAATGAAAGTAGTTCTTAACCTCTCTGTAGTTCAATTTCCTCATCTATTAAATGGAAACGATAATGGTCTCATTCTCACGGGAGTAATAAAGCAGTCACATTGCATAAAATTGTACACGGTAGATACTTGGTAAACTTAGCTGTGATGATGATGATGATGATGATTGACCTTGAAAATCAAGCTTAAATTTTTAATCATGTTTTTCTTGTTTTTTTTTTTGTTGTTGTTGTTAATTTAGAAGTTTTACCATAGAACTCACAGATAGGACTTCAGTAGCAGCAGTACAATAAAATGTTAACCACTGCCTTCTCCTCACTATTGTTATTTTGGTTTTCCAGTTTATGGGAAAAACAGATGGAGACTATTACACTCTAGATGACATGTTTGTCTCCAAAGCAGCTGAGAGAGAACGTTCTGGTGAAGAGGAAGAGAACCAGAGGAGGAAAGCAATTGCCGAGCACCAACGTCTTGCTGCACAAATGGAAAAATGTCTGTATTGTTTTGACAGCTCTCAGTTTCCCAAGCACCTTATTGTTGCCATAGGTGTAAAGGTAAGAAATAGACCATTTGTTGCCCCGAGGAAGCGATGTAGTGCCTTGTGCAGATTTGCCTCTTTCTTGAGACTCTTACAGGATTCCAGCCTGTCTTTTTCTCTTTTCCTGTGTTTCAGTTACTTTTCTAACTTCCCATGAGTCTTAGACTCTTCTTCAGAATGAGCATAAATATTTAGGTGACACGAAGCTCACATCTTGTGTGATTCTGCCCTTCAGAGAGGCGGCGTCAGGTCACGCTTCAGGCTCTGCGCTCGGGAGCCGCCTGGACGCCGGTTCCCGCTCGGCCGCTTGCCAGCTGTGCGACCTGACTTTCATGGTCGGCACTTGTTTCTTAGTATTAAAATCACCTCAGAAATACTAAGTCTAATGTGGTTTCTGCTTCTTCCCTTACTTGCTCATAGAACCTGTTTGTTTCTTTATAGAACATCTCATAATTATAAAAATTTTACTGTTATTTTACTCTCTTATTGAGTCCCTCTCCTAATAGTCTGTAAGTTCCATGAGGACAAAGGTAAGTCTTAGTCCTTGTACACTAAGCATGTATCCCATTGTTCACCGAACATATATCCCGTTGTGTGCCAAGAATATGTTTGTAGTCACTTATTTCAATAAATATTTGGTGACTATTTTTTAGAAGTAAATAAGTATTGTGTGTCTGATACAGTCATTAGTTAATGTGGGGGACTCGACTCAGATGTACTTGTGGAGCTCGCGTTGTAGTAAAATAGGGCAGAAAATAAACAAAGTAATAATTGTCCTAATTGAAGGAAGTGTCCTAAAGCAAATAAAGCAGGGAAATGGGATAAAATGATGGGATTTTTTGAGACGGTGGTCTAGAAGGCCTCTTTGAGGAGGTATGTTAGTAAAGCTATGAAAGACAGGAGGAGCAAGCAACATGAAGATAGGAATGACTGCTGTTTCAGGAAGGGGCATCAGTGAGTGAAGAGCCCTGAGGAGAGAATGTGTCACGGCGCGGAGAGGTCAGTGTGGCTGGAGTGCAGGGAGAGAGGAAGCGGAATGAATGCGTGCTAGTTCAGGAGCTCAGAGTTTGGGCACTGTCCGTATGCGTGTTTATTTATTAATTTGTTTCTCATGTACACATGAGATAGACCTTTTGAGTCCAAAGAACTGACATTGGCTTTTCCATTCCAACTCTAGTGTTTAATATTTGTAGGTTGTTAAGACTGTCAACTTAGCAGTTTGTATTTTGGTTTCTTTATTTCCTTACCCTTCTTCTGCTACTTTGTTTCCTTCCAAGCTTTATCAAAAAGATAAATGTCAAAATTCAATTTAAAATTTATTCAATGAAAAAAACTCTGCTATAACCAGTTACTCATATTTATTTGTCGGAATTATTTTCCAGACCTTTACATAAACAGTAAAATTTGTGTAATTATGACATATGAATATCTTCTTCCTCTTTAGTCTGATCCCCACCTTTTAAAAGCGTAGGAACAGATCAAACGTAAAGTAACATTTCAGTGTTTCTTGCTGTGCTCAAGGAGAAGTTTGGAGTTTTTCCAGGGGGTTCTTCAGTCCCCGGTGCTGGGGACGGGCTGCGTCCAGGGAGGCCCAGAGGTGCGAAGCGTAGGGACCTGCCGTTTGCTTCCTGCCGCGGGGGGTGCGTCCCAAAGTGGCCATTTCTCAGTCCATGCGTGAAAGCGATGGCTGGCCAGCGAACAGACAGTTTCTGTTTCTTACGCCCCGCCTTTCCCCGTCCTCCTCGGGGCTCATCTTCTGGGGTCAGGTAATCCACATTTCCAAGCATTCTTTTCTAATGGTATTAAATCCTTCTCTTTGCCTGAACATCCCAAGAGTTGGTTGATCTGTTTGTTTCCTCATGGACTTGTCTTTGCACTTTGGTTTCATTTAAAAAAACCATTTGAGCCTCTCCTTTCTCCACTTATGCTTGATTGTGCTGTCTTTGCTCTAGAAACTACCATCGACATTCAGCCTTTTGTCTTGGAATATTTTAATGTAGAAATATTCGAAGTATTGATTAGAAGGAATTTCTTCCATGTCCTACAATATCTGACTAATGGGTCATTTAATTTATCTGAATTAACAATAACAAATTATTCCTTTTATTTATTACCTAAGTTAATCATACATTATTTGGAGTTTCTAAGGAATTACTTTGCCATTAAGTTGAAACAATAAATAGTATTTCAAAGCAATTCAGTAATTCTCCCTCACTCTGAATCTCTAATATTTAAAATTAATGTCTTCGATGCAAATATGTTAATGAAGCTGTATTAGTTTTCATTAGAGTCACAGAGTTAGGAATAACTTTTGATCATCAGCTGTCCTCCTTTCTCCCTCCCTTTTTAAAAATGAAAGTCATCTATCTACCTTGTCTTAACACTATGCTTTACTTTTTTTTTAATTTAATTTTTTTAGCGTTCCAAGATTCACTGTTTATGCACCCCACCCAGTGCTCCATGCAATCCGTGCCTTCCTTAATACCCACCACCAGGCTCACCCAACCCCCCACCCCCCTCCCCTCCAAAACTCTCAGTTTGTTTCTCAGAGTCCACAGTCTCATGCTTCGTCTCCCTCTCCGATTTTCCCCCAATTCACTTTTCCTTTCCTTCTCCCAGTGTCCTCCATGTTATTCCTTATGCTCCACAAGTAAGTGAAACCATATGATAATTTACTTTCTCTGCTTGACTTATTTCACTCAACATAATCTCCTCCAGTCCTGTCCATGTTGATACAAAAGTTGGGTATTCATCCTTTCTGATGGAGGCATAATATTCCATTGTATATATGGACCATATCTTCTTGATCCATTTGTCTGTTGAAGGGCATCTTGGCTCTTTCCACAGTTTGTCGTTTGTGGCCATTGCCGCTATGAACATTGGGGTACATGTGGCCCTTCTTCTCGCTACATCTGTATCTTTGGGGTAAATACCCAGTAGTGCAATTGTGGGATCATACGGTAGCTCTATTTTTAATTTCTTGAGGAATCTCCACACTGTTTTCCAAAGTGGCTGCACCAACTTGCATTCCCATCAGCAGTGTAAGAGGGTTCCCGTTTCTCCACATCTTCTCCAACACTTGTCGTTTACTGTCTTGTAGATTTTAGCCATTCTAACTGGTGTAAGGTGGTATCTCAGTGTGGTTTTGATTTGAATCTCTCTGATGGCTAATGATGATGAACATTTTTTCATGTGTTTGTTAGCCATTTGTATGTCTTCTTTGGAGAAGTGTCTCTGTTCATGTCTTCTGCCCATTTTTTGACATGATTATCCGTTTTTCGATTGTTGAGTTTGAGGAGTTCTTTATAGATCTTGGATATTAGCCCTTTGTCTGTAGTGTCATTTGTGAATATCTTCTCCCATTCCATGGGTTGCCTTTGTTGACTGTTTCCTTTGCTGTGCAGAAGCTTTTTATCTTGATGAAGTCCCAAAAGTTCATTTTTGCTTTTGTTTCCTTTGCCTTTGGAGACATGTCTTGAAAGAAGTTGCTGTGGCTGATGTTGAAGAGGTTACTGCCTATGTTCTCCTCTAGCATTTTGATAGATTCCTGCCTCACGTTGAGGTCTTTTATCCATTTTGAGTTTATCTTTGTGTATGGTGTAAGAGAGAATGGTCAGGTTTCATTCTTCCATACATAGC
>JAPYYM010000627.1:0-14464 GCA_028534135.1 Potos flavus
AAAAATAGAGCTACCCTCTGACCCTGCCATTGCACTACTGGGTATTTACCCCAAAGATGCAGATGCAGTACAAAGAAGGTCCACATGTACCCCAATGTTCATAGCAGCAATGGCCACAATCACCAAACTGTGTAAAGAGCCAAAAATACTTTTAAAGAGTGAGGGAAATGCATTTGGTGGTTCATCACTTTAAGTGTATTATTTCATGCCAAGATTAGAGAGGCAAAAGTTGATGCTGTACCTATCTGCCAAGTAATAACTGTTTATTTCAAGATGACTCCTGTTTTGATAGATCTTTCAAGACTCTGCATTCAATTTTTCACTGTATCACCTAAGTCTAGATATCTAAGCACTTAAATTTCAGAAGTCAGGGCCTGAGAATCCAGATTACAGGTTTAATATCATAGAAAATTTTATATATTATTAAATAGCAAGCAGATCTTAAATTTTCTCAAGGTTTATGAGTAAATGAAAAATTGGGCACAGATGCAAAGTTTACTAGTATATACTCTGTACACAAAATCAGCCAAAGTGTGTATCATCAACTGTTTCATCCTACAAGATAGCTATACTCAAAAACCTGTATTATTTTGCTTCAGAACTACCTAAAGAATTCATGACATTGATATTATACTTCTCTCAAAGTTAAATAATATTCACTTACAAATATTTTATTAATGCCTATATCTATGTGTACTCTAACTAGAAGAGATGGTATATTTCTGTGTGCCAGGGAATAGATTTGGATGTAGGTTTGGGGAAGAGGGCAGATATATGAAATGTTCTGAGTTGGGGCACCTGGGTGGCTCAGTGGGTTAAGCCTCTGCCTTCAGCTCAGGTCATGAATTCAGGGTTCTGGAATCGAGCCCCGCATCGGGCTCTCTGCTCAGCGGGGAGCCTGCTTCCTCCTCTCTCTCTGCCTGCCTCTCTGCCTACTTGTGATCTCTTTCTCTCTGTCAAATAAATAAATAAAATCTTAAAAAAAAATGTTCTGAGTTATATGTTCATAGCCAAAAATCTGAGCTTTCCACTGGGTGTCTATATTTGCCTAAAAGTTTTTAAAGTAATTATTGTATAATGTTTGGCTAAAAATAACCTACTCATAGTCTTTTAGAGCCCACAATATGATAAGTATTAGCATGGTTATCTGAGTAATTCACCCACAAATATATGGTTCACCCCTGTTTTTTTTTTTGAAAACAAAAATAATGCATTTAGTCAGCCCACATATATATTTTAAGTGTCTAAAATGTTACACTTTTAGCTCATCACAGTGAATTATAATTATTACTTACCAGTGTATTCCCCTGACTAGACTATGTCCTTTAGGAGAAAAAAGATTATGCCTTAATTACTTCTATACCTCCCTTACTTAGGACAATGAATGACATGTAAGTGCTCAATAAATAAATGGTGAATATGTTAGTATGTGAATAAAGACATAAACACGTGAATGAAAAAATCTGGTCTACAGTATAGCAATGGGTATGGGGAAGTAGAAGAAGGAAATATTATTTCCAAATTGAAGAAGGGAGTGGTAGAAATATCAGAAAAGGCATTGGGGATGAGGTGACACTTGAGGTGGACCTTAAAGGATGGATAGGAGACTATTAAGATTTAGTTACCAGCCCTTGTTTACTTTAGAAAACGGGTTCAGTGAAATGTTGAGGGCAAACAGCATATTGCAAGAGTCTGAAGATTGAAGTAGGTATGAAAAAATAAATAGATAACCTCTCCTTTCAAATAATTTTATGAGTATCATCTGGTGTCTACCACCATCCAGACCTAGATTTTAATCTCAGTTTTGTCCCCTAAAGGCTATGTGAATGTAAGCAAGCTACAAAATCTCGTGGTGCTTCAGTTTTTTTATTTTGAAATGAGGATAATGACAGTAAGTATTTTTTTGTGAGTATTGAATGAAAAACTCTATATAGGCAGGTATAGTATTTGGTATAAGTACTCAATAAATGATAAATCAAAATGTAAAACAAAGGAGGGAAAATAGCAGAAGGAAATAGCAGGATAGCATAAGGATATTTCTCTTTCAACAAGAACTCTGAGATCTCAAGTGAGTGATGGCAATTTTCCCATAGTAAAATCTTATATAAGATTCCATGATATTTCCTCAATCAGGAGTTTTAGCAAATGAGCAAATTGATTTTATTTGACTTTGGTGTCCCTCCTCTTCTTTGCTGTTACCTTTTTCAGTGCATTTATACTGCTGAGCACTCTTTCCTATGAATCTTTATACTTTCAGAGTTATTCTTATCTGTTCAGCCTGCTTCTAAAATGTACTCATGATTCATCCTTATGATCATGATATAAGAATTATAAGGTGACAAAAATATATTACCCTCATTTTTTCAGGTAATGTATTTGAATTTCAGAAGGGGTCTTGCAGAGGTATGATGGCTTACTTCATTTGTCTGTTGATAATTTATATTCTGTATTCTGCCTACTGCCATGGCACAAGAAGCCAAAACAGTGACTCTTCATTAGAGATGAGAATTTTAGGTTCGACTTTATTTACTACATTTTAAAAGCTCTTTGGATAGATTTGCCAGAAATCCTGCAGGCCTGCAGGAGAGCTATTTGTTGAAAAGTAGGTCTCTTAGTGCCACTTAACACATATTCTACACAGATTTTCCCAATGGATTGACCTTGGACACAAATCAAAGGTTTACATGCTACTTGGAAAATATGCTGCTTCTATATTTCGATTTTCTATCAATATTATTGGGGTGATTTATCTAAACTTAGGTGATCTATTTAAAATTTGAAATTTGTTGGATTTTTAAAGATATTTATATCTGTGAAGACATTACCACAGTCAAGATACAGAACATTGTATGTCTTTGGAGAAATGCATGTCTTCTGCTCATTTTTTTCCTTTTATTTTTTCTTTTTCTCTTAATTTAAATTTTATTTTATTTTTTCAGTGTTCCAAGATTCATTGTTTATGCACCACACCCAGTACTCCATGCAATACATGCCCTCCTCAATACCCACCACCAGGCTCACCTATCCCCCCACCCCCCTCCCTTACAAAACCCTCAGTTTGTTTCTCAGAGTCCAACAGTCTCTCAGGCTTTGTCTTTCCCTCCGATTTCCCCCAATTCACATTTCCTTTCCTTCTCCTAATGTCCTCCATGTTACTCCTTATGCTCCACAAGTAAGTGAAACCATATGATAATTGACTTTCTTCTGCCCATTTTTAATTGGATTATTTGTGGGGGGTTTTTTTGGTGTTGACTTCTCTAAGTTCTTTATATATTTTGGATACTAACCATTTATTGGGCATGCTATTTGCAGATATCTTCTTCCCCTTTCAGTAAGTTGTCTTTTAGTTTTGTTGGCTGTTTCCTTTGTTGTGCAGAAGCTTTTTATTTTGAAGTAGCCCTAATAGTTTATTTTTGTTTTTGTTTCTCTTGCCTCAGAATATATCTAGAAAGATGTTGCTATGACCAATATCAAAGAAATTACTACCTGTGCTCTCTTCTAGGATTTTTATGGTTCAGGTCTCACATTTAGGTATTTTGAGTTTATTTTTGTGTATTGTGTAAGAAAGCGGTCCAGTCTCATTCTTTTGCATATAGCTGTCCAGTTTTCTCAGCATCATTTGTTGAAGAGACTGTCTTTTTCCCATTGCATATTCTTGCCTGCTTGTTGTAGAGTGATTGATCATATAATTGTGGGTTTATTTCCGGATTTTCTATTCTATTGACCTATGTGCCAATTATGTGCCATTACCATACAATTTTAATTACTACAGTTTGTAGTATATATTGAAACCTGGGATTGTGATTGTGATACCTTCACCTTTGTTCTTCTTTCTCAAGATTGCTATGGCTATTCAGGGTCTTTTGCGGTTCTATACAAATTTTAGGATTATTTATTTTAGTTCTGTGAAAAGTGCTGTTGGTTGCATTAAATCTGAAGAATGCTTTGGGTGTATGGACATTTTAACAATATTGGTTCTTCCAAATTATGAGCATGGAGTATCTTTTATGAGTGTTTTATAGTTTTCAGAGTGCAGGTCTTTTACCTCCTTTTATTCCTAGATATTTTAGTATTTTTGGTGCAATTATAAATGTGATTATTTCCTTACTTTATTACTTCATTAGTGTATAGAAATGCAACGGATTTCTATATATTAGTTTTGTATCCTGTGACTTTATTGAATTCATTTATCAGTTCTGGTAGATTTTTGGTGGAATCTTTAGGATTTTCTATATATATGGCATCTGCAAATAGTGAAAATTTTACTTCTTCCTTACCAGTTTGGATGCCTTTTATTTCCTTTTCTTGTTTGATTGATGTGGCTAGGATTTCCCAGACTATGTTGAATAAAAATGGTGAGAATAGACATACCTGTCTGGTTCCTGATCTTAGAAGAAAAGCTCTCAGTTCTTCATCACTGAGTATGATGTTAGCTGTGGGTTTTTTTCATATATGGCTTTTATTATGTGGGTGTATATTTCCTCTAAATTTACTTTGTTGAGAAGTTTTTATCATGAATGGATGTTATACTTTGTCAAGTGCTTTTTTCTGCATCTTTTGAGGAGATCATATGGTTTTTATCCTTCTTATCATTAATGTGATTTATCACTTTGTTTGGTTTGTGAATATTGAACCAATCTTGCATCCTTGGAATATATGCTACTTGGTTGTCATGAATGATTTTTTAAATTTATTGTTGGATTTAATTTACTAATATTTTATTAAGGATTTTTACATCTGTGTTCATCACAAATATTGTCTTGGAGTTTTCTTCTCTTTTTTTTTCTTTTTTTAGTGTTTTACACAATTTTAGTTCCCATTGTGTATTCTTACCTCTATTGTTATAAATTAATTGATTATATATATGTGAGTTTATTTTTGGGTTCTCTATTCTGTCCCATTGATCAATGTGTCTTTTTTTCTTTTTTTTTAGATTTTATTTTTATTTATTTGAGAGAGAGAGAGAAAGAGCACAGAGGGAGAGTGAGAAACAGAAGCAGACTCCCCACTGAGCAGAGAGCCCAATGTGGGGCTCTATCCCAGGATCCTGGGATCACGACCTGAGCTGAGGGCAGATGCTTAACCACCTGAGCCACCCAGGTGCCCCAATGTGTCTGTTTTTATGTTAATATCACACTATGATGATTACTATATTTTTGTAGTATAGTTTGAAATCAGGAAGTGTGATAACCCTGGCTTTGTTTTTTTTTTCAAAATAGTTTAGCTATCAGGATCTTTTGTGGTTCAATAGAAATTTTAGAATTCCTTGTTTTAGTACCTTTTTGGTTAAATGTATTCCTAGGTTTTTTTTTTTTTTTGATGTAATTTTAAAAGATTGCTTTCTTGATTTCTATTTCTGATTATTTTTACATAGAAACACAACATATTTTTGCACATTAATATTTTATTCTTCAACTTTACTGAATTTATTGATTGGCTCTAACTGATTTTTGTTGCAGTCTTTAGGGTTTTTTATATATAATAGTTTGCCATCTGCTAAAACTTTTATTTCTTCCTTTCCAATTTGTATGCATTTTATTTCTTTTTCTTGACTAATTGCTGTAGTTTATACTCTCAATGCTATGTTAAATAAAAGTGGAGATAGTGAGCAACCTGTTTTGTTCCTGATCTTAGAAGAAAAGATTTTAACTTTTCTCCATTGGGTGTGATGTTAGATGTGGGTTTGTTATATATGGGCTTTGTTATGTTGAGGTACATTCTCTCTATACCCACTTTGTTGAGAGTTTTTATCATAAATAAATATTGAATTTTGTCAAATGCTTTTTATACATCTTTTCAGATAATCACGTTATTTTTATCTTTCATTTTGTTTGTGTAGTGTATCACATTAATTTGTGGATATAGAATCATTCTTGCATGCCTAGAATAAGTTCACTGATCGTGATGTGTCATATTTTTGATTATTGAATTTGGTTTGCTAATATTTTGTTGAGTATTTTTACATTTGTGTTCATCAGGGGTATTGTTGTTTTGTGGTATTCTCGTCTGTTTTTGGTATCAGGGAATGCTGGCCTGGTGAAGTTAGTTTGGAAGTTTTCCCTCCTGTTCAATTTTGGAAAAGTTTGAGGATAGGTATTAACTCTTCTTTGAATGTTTAGTAGAATTCATCAGTGATAGTGTTGGTCCTGGACCTTTGTTTTTTGAGAGGTTTTTGATTACTAATTCAATCTCCTTACTAGTAATTGGTCTATTCAGACTATTTATGATTCAGTCTTGGAAGATTGTAATTTTTTTTTCAAAATTTTATTTAAGTTCTAGGTAGCTAACATATAATGTAATATTGGTTTCAGGAATAGAATTTAGTGATTCATCACTTACAAATAACACCCAATGCTCAACACATTTTTTAATATTTATGCATTTCTTATAGGTTGTCTCATTTGTTTGCATATAATTGTTCATATTAGTCTCTTATAATATTCTGTATCTTTGGTGTCAGTTGTAACTTCTCTTTCATTTCTTTTTTTTAATTTTTTTTTTAAAGATTTTACTTATTTATTTGACACAGAGAGATCACAAGTAGGCAGAGAGAGAGGAGGAAGCAGGCTCCCCGCTGAGCAGAGAGCCCAATGCGGGGCTCGATCCCAGGACCCTGAGATCATGACCTGAGCCGAAGGCAGAGGCTTAACCCACTGAGCCACCCAGGCGCCCCACTTCTCTTTCATTTCTGATTGTATTTATTTGAGACCTCTCTTTTTCTTGGTGACACTTGCTGAGGGCTTTTCAATTTTGTTTACCTTTAGGAAGAACCAGTCTTTAGTTTCATTAATCTTTTCTGTTGTCCTCTTTGTCTTTATTTAATTTATTTCCATTCTAATCTTTATTATTTTTTTCATTCTAATTACTTTGTTTTTTTTTCTTTTTTTAATTTAAACTCAATTAGCCAACATACAGTACATCATTAGTTTTTTATGTAGTGTTCAGTGATTCATTAGTTTCCTTTAGGTGTAAAGTTAAATTGTTTATTTGAGATTTCTCTTGTTTTTTTTTTTTTTGTTGTTGTTGTTTTTTGTTTTGTTTTGTTTTGTTTTTGTTTGAGATAGCCCTATAGCACTGTGGAATTTCCTCTTAGAACCACTTCTGCTGCATCCCATATATTTCGGCATGACATATTTCTTTTTCCATTTGTCTCTAGGTATTTTTTTCTCCTTTGATTTTTTTTTTCTATGATCCAATGGTTGTTTAGTAATATGTTGTTCAATCTCCACATATATGTGATTTTTCCAGTTTTCTTTTAATAATTGATTTCTAGTGTCATACCATTCTAGTTTGAAAAGATGTTTAATATGATTTTAGTCTTCTTGAATTTACTGAGACCTGTTTTGTGGCGTAACATGATCAATCCTGGAGAATGCTCCATATGCACTTGAGAAAAATGTGTAGTCTGCTGCTTTTGGGTGGAATGTTTTGCATATGTCTATTAAGTTCATCTGGTCTAATATGTCATTTAAGGATGATAATTCCTTACTGGTTTTCTGTCTGGATAATCTATCCATTGGTGCAACTGGGATGTTGAAATCCCCTAATATTCTTGTATTGCTGTAATTTTATCCCTTTAGTTCTGTTAATATGTGCTTTATATATTTTGGTGCTCCTATCTTGGGCGCAAAGATAGTTATAAATGTTATATCTTCTGGCTGGATTGACCCCTTTGTCATTATGTAACACTCATCCTTTTCTTAATGCAGTCTATGTTTTAAAGTCTATTTTGTGTGATATCAGTATAGCTACACCAACTTTCTTTTTGTTTTTATTTGCTTGGAATATCTTTTTCCATCCCTTAATTTTCAGTCTGTGTGTGTCCTTATTTCTATAGTTAGTCTCTTGTAGACAATATATAGATATGCTTTGTTTTGTAATTCACTCAGTCACTTTTGATTGGATAATTTAGTCCATTTACATTTAAAATAATTATTTATAGATATGTACTTATTGACATTTTGTTAATTGTTTTCTGGCTATTTTTGTAGCTTCTTTCTGTTCCTTTCTTCTTCTCTTTCTCTCTTTCCAAGTAGTTTGATGGCTTTCTTTAATGTTTAGATTCCTTTCTCTTTTTCTTTTGTTTCATTTACTATAAGTTCTTGCTTTGTATTCACCATGAGGTTTACATATATCATCTTATATGTATAGCAGTCTATTTTAAGTTGATAGCAACTTAAATATGAACACATTTTAAAATTCTACATTTTTACTCTCCCCCACGTTTTGTTTTTAATGTCACTTTTTACATTAAAAAAAAACTTTATGTATCCCTTGACTAATTCTTATAGTTTTAATTAATTTTACTTCTTTTGTCTTTTGTCTCTACTTGCTTTATAAGTGACTTATACTCTACATTGACTATTTACCTTTCCTGATGAGATTTTTACTTTCATTTGCTTTCGTATTATTAATTAATGCCATTTATTTTTTAGCTTTAAGAAGTTCCTTTAATATTTCTTTTAAGTTCAGTTTAATAGTTCTGAACTCCTTTAGCTTTTGCTTATCTGGAAAGCTTTTTCTGTCTCCTTCAAATCTGTATGTTCACTTTGCCAGGTAAAGTATTCTTATTTCTGGTTCTCCTTTCAGCACTTCAAATATATCCTGCCACTTTTTTTCCGGCCTGCAAAGGTTTTGCTGAGAAATCTGCTGATAGCCTTATGGGGTTTCCCTAGTACACAACAATTTGTTTTTCTCTTGCTGCTTTTAAGATTCTTTCTTTATCTTTAATTTTTGACATTTTAATTATAATGTGTCTTGGTGTATTTTCCTTTGGGTTTTTCTAGTTTGGAACTCCCTGGGAGTTCCTGGACCTGGATGTCTTTTTCTTTCTTACATAAGGGAAGTTTTTAGCCTTTTTTTTTTTTTTTTTCCTTCAAATGAGTTTTCTGCCCCCCCCCCCTTTTTTCTGTCTTCCCCTTCTGGAACTTCCATAAATCAAATGTTATTTCTCTTGGTTTTTTCTCAGAGGTCCTTTAAGTTATCTTCATTTTAATTCTTTTTTTTTTTTCTTTCTGCTACTGTATCTGGGTGAGTTCCATTGTTTTATCCTCCAGCTCACTGACTTGTTCTTTTACTTCATCAGTCTGCTGTTTAACCCTTCTCATGTATTTTTTACTTGTTATTGTATTATCCAACTCTGTGGTTTCTGTTTTATATTTTTGTTTTGTTTTGTTTTCAATCTCATTTTTTTAAAGATTTTATTTATTCATTTGAGAGAGAGAGAAAGTGAGAGAGAGCATGAGAGGAGAGAAGGTCAGAGGGAGAAGCAGACTCCCTGTGGAGTTGGGAGCCCAATGTGGGACTCGATCCTGGGACTCTGGAATCATGACCTGAGCCGAGGGCAGTCGCTTAACCAACTGAGCCACCCAGGCGCCCTTCAATCTCATTTTTTGAAGTTCTCACTGTGTTTATTCATTCTACTGAGTTTGGTGACCATTACTATGATCATTACTTTAAATTCTTTATCAGAAAGATTCCTTATCTCTGTATTATTAAGGTCTTTTTAAACTGAGGTTTTATCTTGTTCTCTCATTTGGAACATATTTCTCTTTTCCTCATTTTGCTTGACTCTGTTTTTATTTCTATGTATTAGACAAAAAAGCTACTCTCTCAGTCTTGAAGACGTGGCTTTGTGTAGGTGTTGATTCTTCTCATTTTTCTTTACCCTAACTCTTGGTTTTATCTTGAACCTTTGTAGCTGTCTAAAATGCTTGATGTATTCTTAATATGATCCCATCATTGAGGGTATGCCAAGACCTGTCTGTGATCCAAGGGGAAGAATCTCATTTTAGCCCCTAGTTTCAGGCTGATTGAAAGCCAGATCTTCAGGCAACACTTTTCAAAGTATGCCAAAATTCAGAGTTCTATAGGACCACAATTGTAATCTCTATTGGCCTATATACCAAGAGTTCTGGAGGTGTCCCCTGGCAACAGTTTGAAAAACTGGGGCTTCAGGTAAGTGTATAAGCTTCTTTCGGGGAATCATGTAAAGCTGTAATGAGGCCAAGAAGTAAACAATGATAGTGTTCCCTTTCTTAAGTTCCCCTGGGAGCAACTCCTTAGCCTCCAGATGTGTGAGAAACCTGAAGACTGTACCTCAGTGTTTTCTTTCATGAGTCATGTTTTTTTTTTCTTAAAATCTAAAAAGTTATTGCCAAACCAAAGGTCAGCTAGATTTTTCTATTATATTATTATAATTCTGACACTAATTCCAATGGTTAGGGGTTTCCCACATACTACCAAGCAATTCTTCAACACTAGCTTGCTGTCCTATAATTCAACTTGATTCTTACACTATCGACCTGGAGATATCACCAGATCCCATAGTTTAAGAGATCACTTTTAAGAGCCTACCCACTGGGGTGCCTGGGTGGTTCAGTGGGTTAAAGCCTCTGCCTTCAGCTCAGGTCATGATCTCAGGGTCCTGGGATCGAGCCCCCATCCGGCGCTCTGCTCAGTGGGGAGTCTGCTTCCCCCTCTCTCTCTGCCTGCCTCTCTGCCTACTTGTGATCTCTCTCTCTCTCTGTCAAATAAATAAATAAAATCTTAAAAAAAAAAGCCTACCCACTACCCAATTCAGATGCCAATTAAGAGTCCAGATTGTCACCTGTGCTTCTGATTTTAAATTTAAATTCCATTTAGTTAACATATAGTATATGACTAGTTTCAGGGTAGAATTTAGTGATTCATCAATTGCATATAACACCCAGTGCTCATTACATCAACATCCCCCTTAATGCCCATCACCCAGTTACCCCATCCCCCACCCACCTCCCCTTCAGCAGCCTTCCATTTGTTTCCTAAAGTTAAGACTCTAATGGATTGCCTCCCTCTCTGTTTTTATCTTATTTTATTTTTCCCTCACTTCCCTGATGTTTATTTATTTTGTTTCTTAAAGTCCACATATGAGTGAAATCATGTGGCATTTGTCTTTCTCTGACTGACTTATTTCACTTAGTGTAATATACTCTAGAACCATCCATGTCATGGTAAATGGCAAGATTTCATTATTTTTGATGGCTGAGTAATATTCCATTGTGTATATATACCTTATATTCTTTATCCATTCATCTGTCCATGGACATCTGGGCTCTTTCCATATTTTGGCAGTTGTGCACATTGCTGCTATAGACATTGGGGTAAATGTGTCCCTTTGAATCACTATTTTTGTATCTTTTGGATAAATAGCTAGTAGTGCGATTATTGGGTCATTGGGTAGCTCTATTTTTAACATATTGAGGGACCTCCTTACTGTTTTCCAGAGTGGCTGCTCCAGTTTGCATTCCTACCAATAGTGTAAGAGGGTTTCCCTTTCTCCGCATCCTCACCAACCTCTGTTGTTTCTTGTGTTGTTAATTTTAGCCATTCTGGCCAGTGTGAGATAGGATCTCGTTGTGGTTTTGATTTGTTTTTCCCTGGTAGTGAGTGATGAGCATCTTTTCATGTTTCTGTTAGCCATTTGTATGTCTTTGGAGAAATGTCTGTTCATGTCTCTCCCCAATTCTTGACTGGATTTTTTTTGTTGTTGTTTCTTGGGTGTTAAGTTCTTTATAGATTTTGGATGCTAGCCCTTTATCTGATATGTCATTTGCAAATATCTTCTCCCATTCTGTAGGTTGTCTTTAAGTTTTGTTGATCTTTTCCTTTAATGTGCAAAATCTTTTTATCCTGATCAAGTCCCAGTGGTTCATTTTTGCTTTTGTTTTCCTTGCCTCTGAAGATGTGTCTAGCAAGAAGTTGCTGTGGTAAATGTCAAAGAGATTGCTGCCTGTCCTCTCCTCTAGGATTTTGGTAGATTCCTTTCTCACATTTTGGTAGATTCCTTTCTCACAATCCATTTTGAATTTATTTTTGTGTATGGTATAAAAAGGTGGTCCAGTTTCTTTCTTTTTTTTTTTTAAAGATTGTATTTATTTATTTGAGAGAGAGAGCAGAGATACAGAGAACAAGTTGGGCAAGCAAGGCAAAGGGAGAGGGAGTAGCAGGATCCCCACTGAGCTGAGAGCCCAACACGGGGCTTGATTCCAGGACCCTGGGATCATGACCTGATCCAAAGACAGATGCTTAACCAAATGAACCAGCAGGTGCCCCAAAAGTGGTCCAGTTTGATTCTGCATGTGGCTGTCCAATTTTCCCAATACCATTTGTTAAAGTGACTTTTTTCCATTGGATATTCTTTACTGCTTTGTCAAAGATTAGTTGACCACAGAGTTGAGGGTCCATTTCTGGGTTCTCTCTCCTGTTCCATTGATCTACTTGTCTGTTTTTGTGCCAGAACCATACTGTCATCATGATTACAGCTTTGTAATACAGTTTAAAGTCCAGAATTATGATACCTCCAGCTTTGGTTTTCTTTTTCAACATTAATTTGGCTATTTGGGATCTTTTGTGTTTCCATACAAATTTTAGGATTATTTGTTCAAGTTCTGTGAAAAATGTTGGTGGTATTTTGATAGGAATTGAATGTGTAGATTGCTTTGGGTAGCATAGACATTTTAACAATAATTGTTTTTCTAATCCATGAGCCTGGAATTTTTTTTTTTTAATTTTTTGTGTGTTTTCCTCAATTTCATTCATATGTGTTCTATAGTTTTTGGAGTACAGATGTTTTACCTCTTTGTTTAAATTTATTCCTGGGTATCTTATGTTTTTTGGTGCAGTTGTGAATGCAATTCCTTGATTTCTCTTTCTTCTGCTTCATTGTTAGTGTATAGCAATGCCACAGACTTCTATGCATTGGTTTTATATCCTGTGACTTTACTGAATTCCTTTATCAGTTCTAGCAATTTGTTGGTGGAGTCATTCTGTTTTTCTACATAGTGTATCATATCATCTGTGAAGAGTGAACATTTGACTTCTTTGCTGGTTTGGATGCCTTTTATTTCTTTGTGTTGTTTGATTGCTGAAGTTAGGACTTCTGGATGTGTTCCCAGGGTAATTCTACCAAACATTTAAAGAAGAATTAATACTTATTCCACTGAAACTTTTCAAAAAAAATAGAAATGGAACAAAAACTTTCAAACTCATTCCATGAGTGCAGCATTACCTTGATCCCCAAACCAGACAAAGACCCCACCAAAAAGGAGAATTACAGACCAATATTCCTGATGAACATGGATGTAAGAATTCTCACCAAGATACTAGCTAATAGGATCCAACAGTACTTTAAAAGGATTATTCACCATGACCAAGTGGGATTTATTTCTGTGTTTGCAGAGGTCATTCAAAATCCACAAATCAATCAGCATGATTTACCACAGTAATCAAAGAAATGATAAGAACCATATCATCCTCTCAGTAGATGCAGAAAAAGCATTTAACAAAATACAGCATCCTTTCTTGATAAAAACCCTCCACCATGTAGGGATGGAGGGAGTATACCTCAACATCATAAAGACCATGTACAAAAGACCCACAGTGAATCTTATCCTCAATGGGGAAAAACTGAGAGCTTTTCCCCTAAGGTCAGGAACAAGACAGGGATGTCCACTCTCACCACTGTTGTTCAACAGAGTACTGGAAGTCACCTGTGTTTCTAAACAATCAGTTGTTGATTGGAAGTTCCCACAACCTTTACCTTGGGTTTGATTAATCTGTCAGAGTGGCTCACAGAATTCAGAAACATTTTACTTACTATATCAGTGGTTTCTTATAAAGTGATATAACTCAGAAATAGCCAGATAAAAGAGTTGCATAGGATAAGGAATATGGGAAGGTGTGAGGAGTTTCCATGTCCAGCCCAGGCGCACCATTCTTCTAGTACCTCTATGTTCTCACCAACTCCAAGGTCTCCAAATTCCATTCTTTAAGTTTTACTTTATGGAGGGTTTTTTTAAAATAGGCAGGATTGATTAAATCATTGGACATTACATACTGATTAAACTCTACCCTTATACTCCCCTGAGATTGGGGTGGAGGGGTGGGACTGAAGTTTCCAACTTTCTAATCACATGGTTGGTTCTCCTGACAACTAGCCCCAATCCTTAGGTGGGGCCCAAAAGTCACATCATTAACAGAAAAAAAAATGTACCTTTATCATCACTTAGGAAAATCCAAGAGCTTTAAGATCTCTATTCCAGAAACAGAGATGAAAACCAAATATATATTTCTTATTATAAATCACAATATCACAATTATCTTCTAGGAGTTTTATAGTTTTATATTTTACACTTAGGTTTATTATAATTTTTGAGTTATTTTTTGTAAGAGATGTATGGTCTATGTCTAGATTCATTTTTTTTTTTTGCATATGAATGTTGTATTGTTCCAGCACCATTTCTTGAAAAGAGCATTTTTTTCTCCATTACAATGTTTTTGCTTCTTGTGGGAAGCCGCAGGCTGGCTGCTAATGGAACCCAGGCAGAGCCCGGACTCGCGACCCTCGGCTGCTTTGACTAAGGGCGGTCGGAACGAGGTCGCTTGAGAAAAGGACCCGTGTGGAGTCCGGACTCGTGACCCTTGG
>JAPYYM010000628.1:0-14464 GCA_028534135.1 Potos flavus
CCTGCTTCTTCCTCTCCTCCCTGCTCATGCTCTCTCTCACTATCTCTGTGTCTCTCTCTCAAATAAATAAATAAAATCTTGGAAAAAAAAGAAAGAAAAAGATAAAAGAAAAACTTAAAAGTTTTCAAATTATGAGTCCTCACAGTTTAGCCCCTAAAGTTTGGCATCGACCTCATTCTGAGTTCTTTCTGTGCCCTCAAATATCCACAATTCCCAACATAGCTGAGAGAGTCACCCACTCCTCAGATGTTTCAGACCACTACTCAATTATCAATGTCCTCTCGCCAGCCTTTGAAACTTTCTTTTTACTTTGAGCAATGCAACCTGTTGAGGTTAGTGATTATACTTACAGCAGGCTGCCCTGGAATAGTTTGTTCACTGTCCCCCTCGCTCTCTGAAGAAATGTCATCTATGTCTCCAAACAGATCCATGGTCCTACTGTGACCTTCAATACCAGGAGAAAATGTACAGTATTAATTTCTCTCATTGAGGTTCTTCACACAGTTCTTAGCCCATCACTTCAACACTTCCCCAAGATTCAGAAACCAAATCTCCACAAAGCCAACCTTGAATTGGCTCCCTGAGCCTAGCCCCAAGCGGCCTGACAAGTATCTATGGTGAAGGAAGGTGGCCAGCTGGGTTGGCGGAAGGCAAAGCTGCTGTGATAGCCAGCTTTTAACATAGTTCCCAGTGGTTCCTGCCTCTCATATTCCTGTCCTTACAGTCTCCTCCAACACGTGTCATGGTTGGTCTATGTGATCAACAGAATACCTCACTTCCAAGGCTAGGCCATGAAATTGTGGCTTTTCCGCCTCCTTCTCTGTCTCCTTAGCCCACTTGCTCTGGAGAAGCCAGCTGCCATGACATGAAGACACTCAAACTGCTACGGAAAGGCTCATGTGGCAACTAACTGAGGCCTCCTGCCAAGAGCACGAGTGAGCCGTCTTGGAAACAGATCCTTCTATCTCTAACAGATCTCTTCTACCTTCTAAGCCTACGGAGAAAGGATTCTCAGCCAACATCTTGACTGCAGCCTCATCAACAGCCCTGAGCTATAACTACCCTGCTAAACAAGTCATGACCCTCAGAAATTGTGGAATATTAAATGTTAGTTGTTTTCATCTAGTCTTCTGAGGGTAGAAGCTGAGTAGCTGGAGAAGGTGAGGGGTGGTATGCAGGTAACGCAAGATATATTTAATCCAACACTCTTATCCCCCCAAGCCTTTGGATTCCCTCCACATAATGCCAGGAAAGCTTCGCTACAAGTAGCCACCAACAGGCTTGTGTAGCTAGCCAACTATGGAGCCATGTCCTGCTGTGTGTGCTAACAGATCGGATCCTGAATATATAAGTGCCCCAAACCAGTCAATTTGGCCCAAGCTATTGTTATAGTCTGTCCTTCGTCTCACATTCTTAGAACGTATTTCCACACATATTCCCTAGACTTCTCCCTTTATCAGCAAAGCCTTGTAGTTCTTTTGGCGTATAAGCATTTCTTCCTCAGCTGGGAGTTCGCGCTTTCTTTGTCAGAGTAGGATGAGATCCTAGTGATGGGTCGACTGGTAACAAGAGCGGCAGACAGCATGCAGCTGGCGGAGTCTTGAGGAGAATGGAAACTGCCGCAGGTAACATCATTAGTGTTTTCCAGCAAGGAAAGACCAGTTTCCTCAGACACAAGGAAGCAAAGTGCTTCTCACAGGCACAGAGTGACTAGGAAATTGAATTTTCCTGTTTCATCTGAATCCAAACAGACATTCCACTCCTAGCTTCTTTCTCTATCAATGTCCTTTCACATGAGAGACTTCAAGAGGCTGTGAATTCAATTAACGTTGCAATTCTGCAACTGCACAAGTGAATGTTTAATATTCAGCTACCTCAGCCCTCTGCCCACAAGACAGGAGATTCGTTTAGGGCTGTGAGGAAAGCTCACTGGTTCTCTGACCCCGACCTGAGCTGAGTGTTTAAAGACCTAAGCTTGTAATATTCTTCCGTAAGTGCTCCAGGGTGCTCAGAAGTATCCACCCCACACCGCAGTCTGCATTATTGTCACTACTCCTACTGAGTCTAGCAGCCACTTTAGCCCTCAACCAGAGGGGATGACCGGACGCACCGTGCCACCGACACCGTGCATTACCAGCATCCCATTTCACTGGTGAGGAGCTCAGACCTGCATTCCAACCCAAACTCATCTACAAATCACATCTTTGAGGATTTCTCTCCTGGACTACCCAGTCAGGTCCAAGTCAGGGAACTGAAAACACACCAGCAGTCTATACAGATAGAATTTACTTAAAAAAAATTTTTTTTTACTTAGGTTTCCACCCCTAGAAATGAGGGAACAAAGGGAAGAGGTGGAATTATTAAACTTAAAAACTTATAGTATGGAGCCGAAACTCATACCTGAGGAAGAGAAGTGTCCAGCTGGCGGAGAAATACAATGAAGCTGGCTCTCCAAGTGTTGGTAAAGCTGCAAACTGGATGAGCTGCTGTGGGAAGGAACTGCCTCTGCTGAGGTGAAGGTGTTTGTGGGCCCCCTTAGAAAAACTGCAAGTTGACAGGAAGCTTCCAGAAAGTTCCATAAATAAACAGGAAGGAGCAATCTCTTCTTTGTTATTCAGTCTTCCATTCTCCCTCCAGCGCCCCCTAACAGGGGGCAGCTGGCAAAGACGAGATGTGCTTGCAGAATCACCAAGCTTGGTATAAAAGGGTGGGTTTGGCGATGAAAAGATAAGAGCTTATAACAGATACACATGTCTACTAGTTAAAAAAACAAAAACAAAGTATATTGCCTTAAAAAGGACAGCCACGATGAAGGCTCTTAAAAGTTAGGCATAGGAGTTTTAACAATTTGATAAGCCAAGAAACAGCAAGAGACTTAAGGTTTTGGTGCTAGGGAAGTGGCACATTAAAAAAAATAAAAAAAGGCAAAGTGGCACCTTGGTGATTTGGGACCTTCTTTTTCAATGTCACTTTTCTTTCTCTGTAGTTAGGTTTCAGGTAAGCCTCCCACAACCAGCACTCCCAGACTGTACCAACGGCACTAGAAAGGAAGTTGGGTAGAATCCATTCATAAGGGAAAGATTAATTAGTATAGAAGAACACCACAGAAAAGACAAATACGTGTGTGGTAAATTTAAAACATACCTGCAGGCGCCTGGGTGGCTCAGTCAGTTACGTGTCATGAGTTACGTGTCAGGGTCATGAGATCAAGCCCTGAGTCAAGCCCCGAGCTGAGCAGGGAGGCTGCTTGAGATTCTCTCTCCCTATGCCCCTCCCCCCACTTGTGAGCACATGACCCCCCCCAAAATAATAAACCCTTTAAAAAGATAAAAAAATAAAACATACCTGCAAATTCTTTGCCATTCCAACCACCAAGAGGAGTCAAATTTCCTTCCCTTTGAATAGAGGTACACATTAGTGACTCACTTTTAATGAACAGAAGGTGTTGGATTTAGATGTGACTTTCCATGCTAGCCATAAAACCTCAAAAAGGTAATACAGCTTTTACCTGGCTCCCTCTCTTTGGGTGTTCATCTTTGGATCCCAGCCATTATGCTGTGAGAAAGTAGGGCGAGGACTGAGATGCAAAAAGGAGACACTTACCTTGAGTGAAAAATACCAGCGGTGCCAAAATCTCAGTGATCAAGATGACCATACTGCAATACAATGGGTTTTTTTTATTTATTTTAAAATTTTATTTTAGTGTGCACACAAGCAGGGGGAGGGGCAGCAGAGGGAGAGAATCTCAAGCAGGCTTCGACTCCATGCTGAGCACAGAGCCTGACACAGGGCTCGATCTCACCACCCTGTGATCATGAGCTGAGCTGAAATATCCAGAGTTGGCGGCTTAACCGACTGAGCCACCCAGGAGCCCCAATACAGTGTTTTTTAAAGCTTCATGTGAAAAACCAATGAACAAAGTATCAAAATTTTAAGAAAAGCCCGGATCCATCCAGCTCTATACTTGCACAATTCTCACTTGCTTTACCCTAATTTCAGCCATTAGATCCTGTCTATGTAAAATTCTGGTATTTTGTTCATTGTGGATTTCTGCATTAGTTCCTTTTTTTTTTTAAATGTCATATCATGGTATGATCTATCTTGATTATTATAATGGACTGAATAGGGACCCTCTCACACAAGGTTCTTGTCTACCCAGAACTTCAGAATGTGACTTCATCTGGCAGTAGGGTCTTTCCAAATAAAATTAGTTAAGATGAAGTCTACTGAAACACAAACTGACCGGCGTCCTTATATAATGAAAGGAAGACCTGGAGACATACAGAGACACAGAGCAAACAAAGGGAAATGAGCCATGTGAAGACCAAGGAAAGAAGAGAGTTCTGCTGCCAAAAGCCAAGCACTGCCAGGAGGCCCCAGAAGCTAGGATACGGCAAAGCAGGATTCCTCCCTAGAGCTTTCCGAGGGAGAGTGGGCCTGCCAATACTTTGATTTAGGATTTCTAGGCTCCAGAAGTGTAAGAGAATACATTTCTGTGGTTTTAAGCTACCCAGTTTGTGGTACTGTGTTATAGCAGCCCTAACAAACTGAAACAAGTACAAGTACAAGTACAAGTACAAGAAGCTCTTTTTGGGCCCTTAAACTCTACACTCGAGGAATGCCTCACTTGCCTCACCTGACCCCGACTAGGAGGCTTCCTTGTGGGGGACAGGGGAAGGGCAGAGCAGTAGGAATTCACTGAAACTTAAGACTATCCTGTGAAGCTTATACAGAATCAACTTGCTTTAGGTAAAGTAGGTTTCCTGAACAGAGACTTGCTTTAAAAATTTTTTTATTACAATTAAAATTACACAAAAGCAAATCAATTCATTTCAATCAAAATAACTCATGTTTACATATTTAATAAACTGTACAAAAAATACATGTTTTCACATTGTGCTTCAATCATCATCTTCTTCCTCTTCATCACTGATCACATACTTCTTATGCTTTTTACTTGCTTTATCATCATCTTCTGCTTTTCTCTTTCCAGAAGGTTCCCCTTCCTAAACAAATAAAATTTTTAAAAATCTGAAAGTCAATACAAAATATTCCTAGGATTTATCAAAAGTAGCTCTGAGCTGAATGATCCTCTGAAAACACAAAATAAAGTAATTTTTAAAATAAGAACATTCACCAAATGAATAAAACCAGTGGTAAAGATCATGGTCAGTTTCCAAATATACAAGTAGTAGAAGCATTAAAAAATGACAACTATCCAGAGCTAATTACAAACTAACTACAAAACAACCCAACTTCAGGACTACAAGGAAGACGTAAGAAATTATAAGCAATCTCTTGGAAGGGAGGCCTTGTACATGGAGAAGGGCATACAGGAAACTAGGTCTGTCCTGGGAAGGGTGAGGACTCTCCAAAAAAGTCTGCCTGTGTAACCACGGATCCTGTTGAGTATTTTTACTGTGATCAGATGATTAAACTCTTCTTCTGCTTCCTCAGCATTTCACCTCTTTGTTATCTAAAATTCAGTATTTTAGGGGCACCTTGATGGCTCAGCCGGTTAAGAGTCTGCCTTCGGCTCAGCTCTGATCCCGAGGGCCTAGGATGGGGCCCCACATGGGGCTCCCTGCTCAGCGGGAGTCTGCTGCTCCCTCTCCCTCTGCCCCTCCTCCCCCCTGCTCATGCACTCTAATAAATAAAATCTTTTAAAAAAATAAAATAAAATTCAGTATTTTAAAGACCATTAATTTTTTAAAATAATGATTTCCTATTTTGGACCTACTAAAAACTCACATCTTAAAGATTAAAAAAAATAATTAAATTAGTTAAAGGCCTATTACACAAGTTTGCATTACTTAAAATCATGTATGACGTTCTAATAGAAACAATTCAGGAAGTTATCTAAAAACAATTTTTATAGAAAGATTTCAAGTATATCAACATCTAAATAATGTCAAATATTGACTAAAATGAATTGATACAGAATATGACACTCCAGAATTGCCTTAACTGGATTCCTCACTAAAAACTAAAGAGGGTGAATAGTTGAAGGCTGAAGTTGGGGAAGGCCAGTCATCCCTCGCTCTGACCAGAGAATGCTTCTGGATGCACAAGCTGGTGTATCTACTTTTTCCGATGGTCCCTCTGGCTGGCCCTCTGAGGAGCAAGATACCATCCCACACTTGCCTCCTGCCTTATTATCCCAAACGCACCCCCACAGACCTGAAGTGCCAAGGAGAATTCAAAGGGGAAACGTTATGAATCCAAAAAGAGATTCAGAAGTCCTCCTGCACTTCCTTCCCAGCAGGCAACTGTAAAGTTATCCAAACAGCAGTGCTGGAAGACGGATCCCACCTCCGGGGTGTGACTAGTGCTCCTTCCTACCTCCCAGCCTGGAGCAAACCAGATACCTCCCTTCTCTCCCAATCCAACATCGGCAAAGGCTAAGAGGACATTCAGTCCCACCATTTGTCTTTACATGCAAGCCCGCTATGGCAACCTTCCCTACATAAACCTTAGTTTATTCTTCAGCTCTAAAATTCTCTAAGGAGTTTCGTTTGAGTGAACTAAAGAACTGGCATGGTACTTCTCAAAGGTGGTAGAGCCTGAAACCAGGAATCAGACTCTTAACTACAGACAACAAACTGATGGTTATCAGAGGGGAGGGGGGCAGGAGGGATGGGGGACCCTGGTGATGGGGATGAAGGAGGGCACTTGCTGTGATGAGAACCAGGTGTTGTACGGAAGTACTGAATTGTTAAATTACCTGAAACCAATATTACAATGTATGTTAACAAACTGGAATTTAAATAAAAACTTTAAAATCAACAAGTAAAAGGTGGTAGAGCCTGTCCTAAAGGATGCAGGAAAGGGCCCAGCAGACTGGAGATGATCAGGGCTCTCCAAACAAGTCTAACTGGCACAATCCTAATCCACTGTCTGGGCTAAGAAGCTCCAGAATTCTGCGTGGGAAATCCTGCCAGGACTGATTTCCCCAGCAGCTACAGGCAAGCACAGCAAGCACAGCAAAGGCATGTAGGACTTAGTGAATGGCATCCTTCAGGGGACCTCATATTGTGCAAGTAAAAACATGGGATTCTACCCTACTGAACTGCGCTGGAATAAATCCCAGTGCCATGTATAAATGCGACAAATGACAGAAATATTCCTGTTGGACTGAAGTTTGCTAACATAGCCATGAATGCAAGTCCATATAGATATAGGAACAGCATCCCAGTTTTGAAGGAATTGTCTTCCAACAACTTAAAACTAATTGTAACTGTAATTGTTTTTAAAACTAATTTTTTTCATACTAATAAGCCAGTTCCCAGAGTTTATTTAACACAAAATATACCTAAGAATATATATAAATAAGACTGTCTTAAAGGATGAGAGGCCACCACCAAGAATGCCAAAGGCTTCCAAGGAAATATATTCAGAATCCCAATCATGGGAAATCCTATCCTGGAGCACAAGCTGGGGCTATACTGGTTCCCAGTCACCCACGGTCCCATAAACAGAGAGCAAGGACCTCGAACATGTGAGGCAGGGATGCCGAGGTGGGGAATGCAGGCTCCACGAGGGAGAACTGGGAGAGGAACCAGACCACTGGGTACCACCTTCTAAGTAATCCTTTTCAGCAGGTCACTTGCTCCATCTAAGAAAGCTGAGGACTGGCCATGATTCCTTCCTTTCCATGGTCTTCGTGTTTCTTTCTACTTGGGTCTTTCCTTTTTCCAGTTCTCCTCTTACCTCTTTTTCTCCCTTTCAAGTTATCTAGGTTTTCTAAAGTTGTTTATTGCTTACAAAAATAAGGGAGGAGAGAAAAGCTACTTTTCTCCTTTTTTGTAACTCAGACGCCGTTGAGGAAGGGAAACTAGCCTTTCCTGTTCAGATACTACATGTCACTGTGCTACCCACTTTTGTACCTGTTATTTATTATCATGCAACAACTTCGCAGCAGTAAGCATAAATGCCATTGAAGAGATGAGGGAACAGATGTAGAAATGTGAGATGACTTGACCAAGGCCATACGAGTGGCCAAGATTCAATAATCCAGTTCATTATAATCCAGACTCATGCCCCTTCCCCCTCGTATCACAGAAAGCTCTGCTGATAATGGTAGTTCTCTGGGAACTTAGAATCTGCAAGCTCCCTGCATCTCACCCCAGGCTCCTGGCGTCTGGATGGGGCTTAGTGTACAAACAGGGAGAGGGACCTAGAGCAGGTCTGACCCCTTACCTTCTCTCTCCCACTGACACCAACAGCCAGGACTTGAGTAGTGAGGAGAAGGTGGCCAGGACATGGGAGGTCCAGGCAGAAGAAAAATCTTTGTTGTCATGAAAGGGGAAGAGAAGAGTACAGGAAGTCCTACCAGTGTATTTGGGTGAGGAAGGCAGAGGGTAGTTTCTGTAATAGACAGCTAGGAGGCATTCGCGAGAGGCATTTGTAAGTCAGGCAGTTATAGGTTTTCCCAGCCTAGAAGAAGGCTACTTGATGGATCACATTTAAAATCTCATTTCTGAGAATACTAGAGACAAACAGAAGTTCCATGGCAAATCTAAACTTTCATTCGCAGTTTCTGCTTGCCAAGAAATAAAATAGCATCTGCACTGTTTGCCGCCAGTGCCACACACTATAAAACCATTAAGATGCTTATATAATTTAAAACAAGTATGTTGCAGAATAATTTGACGATTTCTGTCCAGTTATCTTCCATAGCATGCCACTTCGAATGACTGGGAAATATTAAATATTGTGACTAACAAACGATAATGCAACACAGAATTCTGCTTCACATAAGAGCCTCACAGAAGTTTACAGGTCACAGAAAACCAAAATGATCAAAATACATTAAAACCACATGTACATAAATGCAACATCTATTTCCTTCAATGTGACAGAACAATCCCTCCCTCCCATGGAAAATAACAATAATGGGAAAATATAAACAAATCAATGTGATGGCAAGAAAATAAGGCATAATTAGAGGCCAAAAATCAAGTGAAACCAAGAGACAGTAAGTAGAGTACTAAGGCAGGCTTTCTCCCTAAGACCTTTACCAAACCGTGAACATCAGCTTTGGTTTTTATGCTCTATGGGTGCTGAGGACAGGAGACAAACGCCAACTGGAGCAGATTAGTAGGACACCCCAAAGGACTGTATCTTTAGTATAAAGGCAAACCAGAAATAAGCCCAGGCCCACTTCTTTGATGCAGTGGTCAGTGAATTTTTTTGGTAAAGGACCAGATAATAAATGTTTTAGGCTTTGGTAAGACACACGGTGTCTGTTTTAACCACTCAACTCTGCCCCTATAGCAAAAAACATTCGTAGATAACACATAAATGAATAAGCATGCCTGGTTTCTAACAAAACTTTATTAAAAAGAAATGGGTGGCAGGCTAGTGAGCGGTCGTTTGCCATGAGCAAGTTTGTATGAGCCAAGCACAACATAGAGAGCTGCTGAATCACTACATTACACACCTGAAACTAATGTAACATGGTGCGTTGGCTATACTTCAATTTAAAACAAAAAGTTGGCGTTCTCGATTTTCTCACATACACAAGTTTGTGTGTAACTGAATTCTGTAATTGAAGAATGAACAGGATTTTGGAGAAAAAAAAAAAAATAACCTAGAACCAAGTAATATGAGCAAGCTGCTTTCATAAAATGAGAGTTAAAGCCACTGACTGGATCACAGGATATCTGTAATCATTAGAAAACAGAAAAAAATAATCAATTCTAGGAAAATTCATGACCTCAAGTCAGATTCTTACTTCCAGGTAATCTGAAAAGACCTCATTCCAAGGGTCTACTTTAAAGTGATCCCAGGTAGCTGGGGTGCCTGGGTGGCTCACTTGGTTAAGCGTCTGACTCTTGATTTCAGCTCAGATCACGATCTCACGGTTGTGGAATCAAGCCCTGCCTTGGGCTCCATGCTGGGTGTGGAGCCTGCCTGAGATTCTCTTTCTCCCTCTGCACTCCCTCCTCCCTCTCTTAAAATACATACATACATAAAAAAAAAGTGATCCTACGTGGCTGATATCCAATGCGCCCGGCAGAGGCAAATATAAATCATCTTTATAGGAACCCATCAATCTAGACACCTCAAAAATTCCCATTGATCTAAGTAAATCCATCATTCAATCCCAGGACACACAGAGAAATATGTCATCAAGAAACACAGCCAGTAAATGGGCAATAAAAATCACACATGTAAAAATTTCAGACACTAGAATTATCAGACATCAAAGGCTACATATACAAAGGTTTAAAACATTTAAAGACCTAAAAAGGAGAAATTGGAAATATGCGTCAGGGGAAGTAGTTTTTAAAATGACCAATTTGAAAAAGAAACTACAACTAAGCTTTTTTTAAATGGCGAACTTGAGAAAGTAAACCTCTACAGATGAAAATTAAAACAAAATAAAAATTCAATGAAAGAGATTAACAACATGAGACACAGCTGAAGACAGGGGCAGTGAACTAGAAGGCAGCTCTAAAGAAATATCACAGAATGCAGAGACAAACACAAGGGAAATATGAAAGTTTGAGAGTTGTAGAGAACAGAGAAGGAATGACATGCATTTAATCCGTTTCATAAAGAAAGGACAGAAAGAATGGTACAGATATCTGAAAAACTAACAACCGAAAAATTTTCAGAACCAATGATGAATTCACATTCAGAAACAAATCCCAATCAGAAAAATAAAAGGAAATAACAAAGAGATGTCACAGTACAATTCAAGAACACCAAAGTTAAAAAAGATCTAAAAAGACTCAACTAAAAGAAGTCCTAAGGATATAAGGTATAGCATGAGGGCTAGGGTTAAAAATACAGTATTGAGTATTTGAAAGTTGCTAAGAGCATAGGCCTTAAAAGGACCTTAGAAGTTCCTACCACAAGAAAAAAAAGTTTGTAATTATGTGTGATCAATGTTAACTAGATTTACTGTGGTGATCATTATGCAATACATACAATTACTGACTCAATCATCATATTGGACACCTAAAACTCATGTTACATGTCAATTATATCTCAAAAAAAGACTTAAATTTCTTAGCACCTGTATTCTTATCATTTGGAAAGGATACCGTTAAAAATATAAGTTAAAATATTTTTAAATTACTTTGAAATAATTTTTATTATTTTGATAAAAATTTAATTTATTAAATTACTCAATAGTATTCAAATATTATTTTATCTAAGGAAAAAAACCAGGTTTTTCTACCATAAGAATTGTTTCTATAATTTAAAAAAATATATTGAAAATAAACAAAAAACAAAGAGAGAAGACCATAAACCCCCTGATCTACCCACACTGAATGATTTCTAGTTTCTAGTCCAGCCTTTGTAGCTCAGGGCCCAACATTTCCTCACAGGCCTTTCCATCCCCCTAGGATACCCACCGGGCCCGTGTCCCCTGCAAGCTAACACTTTCTTCCACACCCAGCAAGAGTCTCCTCCAAGCAGCTTTGCAAACCTCGCCTGAGCACAGGGGTCAGACCCTCCTCTGGCGCTCCTGCTCCTGTCACTGCCTTTATCTCACTGACTTTCAGTGAAGCGGACAGACATCCATCTGTGCTCCTGGGCTGGGAACGACTCTTCATTCCAGGAGTGGACTCGAGGACACAGGGTAAACTCCTAGCATTGAATACATTTGCTTTTACCTCATCACTGGTCAGTTTCTTCGCTTTGAGTAATCTTTGAGCCTTATCTTCTTCTGATCCCTCATCACTGTCTGACGAATAGATTCTGGCTCGTTCCTCTGAAAGCAAAGGAATGATTTGTGAGTAACTTTCAAAGACAGCGATCTATTCATTTCTGGATTTTTCTTCTGATGATCATCTTTAGTTCCTTCTGTACATTTTTTCCAGAAGAAACAAATCCCTAAAAATTTTTTGATTTAAAAATAAATATAAGATTAATATGTTGAAGTGAAGCACTGAACCCTCTTACCCTCTCAAAATACAAGAATGGTTCATCTGACCAGTTTTAAGTATGAAAAAGGCTGTGTGCGAGGTCACTAGAGACACAAACACCAGTAACTCTTCCAGAACAAGCTACTGACACCCGAGTCATTCTTTCATGGGGCGTAACTATTAATCCCAAAATAAGCTTTGAAGATAAAAACAAGTGGTGGCTTCCCAGTCCTGTAAAGACCATTTGTTGCCAGATGGACATTTCAAAAGGAGATGGAGATGAGTAACAGTCTGCGCTCATGCCCCGGCCCAGGTGAAACTCAGGATGGAATCAAGCACAGCTGACTTTAGACCAACCCCTTCACAAGAGAACTCGGAGTCTTCCCTGGAACTGAAGTGAACGCTAATGAACTGGTCAGGTTTTTAATCTCTGGAGAACTGAATATTATATATCTCTTTCCCTAAAAGCATCCTCAATTTTTTTATTTTTATTCAGTTTTTATGCAGTTTATTTCCACAATTTTTTCTGTGGGAAATTAGTACTAACAAAAAATTCGTCTCTGTACTATAGTGCCAAAATAAGTAACAGGTAGGCAAGAAGGGTGTGATAGCTCACGAGAACTAATGCAGTCACTGCAAGAAAAGGAGAAAGGAGTTTTATAGGATGGCAGAGAGGGGAAATTTGAGTGTTCTTAAAATCCGTAAAAAATCCTAGTTTGGTCTAGGATGCATGGTCCCCCACGTATACCTTACACTGCACAGTGGTTCCCAAAGCTCTATCAGGTTAATCTAGGGAGGACTGTAGTTTCATTTTACAGATGGGGAACACGATCTTCAGAGATATGAAGTCACTTGTCTGAAGATAGTCACAATGGTTTAGGTTACGTTTATGTAGTATTCGTATGCACCAGGTACCGGGCAAAGTACTTTATGTGTATTATGTCATTTAATTCTCAAAACCACCTCACTTTGTAAGTACTATCATTAATAGGCTTTTTTTTCCCCCCCTGATGGAGTAACAGAAGGTAGGTATTAAAACTTTCCGTAAGTCACCCAACTGAAGGGTGGCAGAACTGAGCAGGCAGGCAGGGCCAGGTCAGGGACCCAGCCAAGTCTTCTCCTCAGGTTCAGTCTGCGGGCTGTGGGGAAACCTCTGGATGCAGTACTGTGGTTGAGACCAATGCCTCTGAAGTCAGAGGACCCCAGTTCAAGAACTGTTCACTTACCAACTCAACACTTATCATCTTGCCAATTCAACCTCTCAAAGTCTATGTTCCCTCAATAAGAACAAGACAGCAGTTCCCATCCTTTCAGGCTCACCTGGAAGAATTCTGCAATGTCTAGTTCAGTAGCCCTTGAAATGTATCACTCATTAACACCGGTTCCTCAAAAATAAAAAGCCCATGGCTCAGCGGGTTAAAGCCTCTGCCTTCGGCTCAGGTCATGAACTCAGGGTCCTGGGATCAAGCCCCGCATCGGGCTCTCTGCTCAGCAGGGAGCCTGCTTCCCCCTCTCCCTCTGCCTGCCTCTCTGCCTACTTGTCATCTCTTTCTGTCAATAAAATCTTTTAAAAAAATAAAAAATAAAAAGCCCAGGGGTGTCTGGGTGGCTCAGTTAGTTAAGTATCCAACTCTTGATTTCGGCTCAGTTCTTGATCTCAGGGTTGTGAGATCAAGCCCCATGTGAGCCTCTGTGCTGGGTGTGGAGCCTACTCAGGATTCTCTCTCTCCCTCTACCCCTCCCACCACCAGCTCTCTCTAAAAAATAAATAAAATACCCAATGACTGGGCATTCGGAGTAGGCCAAATGCAAAGATAAATTCCTGAACCCCAAATTTATGAAATTTAACTTCTGCACACTCACCTCGAATGCCCCCTTTATATCGGTTTTTAATGGCAGCCAAGCTGATGGACTCCTCGCCCTCCTCCTCCTCATCATAGCGATCAGGTTCTAGGTAACTAGCACTCAGCCCCCGCTGGTGCTGTTTCTCTCTCATTCGGCGCTGCTGAGATTCCCTACGAATAGAAGCCCTCAAACGTTCCTCTTCTTTCTGTAAAGCAGCAAATAATACACTGAACTTTAAAAAATGAACTAGTTTACTGATCACTTAAACTACTTTCACTTTAATAAAGAACCTGTAGGGACGCCTGGGTGGCTCAGTTGGTTAAGCGGCTGCCTTCGGCTCAGGTCACGATCCCAGGGTCCTGGGATCGAGGCCCGCATCGGGCTCCTTGCTCAGCGGGGAGCCTGTTTGTCCCTCTGCCTCTGCCTGCCGCTCTGCCTGCTTGTGCTTTCTCTCTCTCTGACAAATAAATAAATAAAATATTAAAAAAAAAAAAAAAAGAACCTGTAAATGCCCAGCCCAGGATAACACCTATTTCTGCAGTTCTCTCCATGCCACACCGGTTACCTCACACCGCGATCACTCTGTGCAGTTTAGTTCTAAGGCGTGAAGGCAACACAGGCTGAGGGGGCAGGAGGCTCCCTCGTGCTAACCGCCGATCAGATCGGGCACAGACGTGGCCTCGGGAGCCGCAGCGTCCCCCGTGTGGCCAGAGCCCGGAGAGCAGCAAGCAGCCCGA